>CACVCL010027808.1:0-131229 GCA_902729485.2 Mus minutoides | reverse complement strand
GATAGGAAAAGGACAGTGACCTCACTAGAAATATGGTATTCCTGGGAAGCCCCTAAGTTCATTTGACTTGTTTGATCATGAACTAAAAGTTAGCTGTGTGCCATTTTCTCTAGTTAGATTCACTCTAAAGATGACCAATAGATAGTGTGGTGGTTTGAAAGGGTTTGCCTGCATAGACTCCTGTGTTTGAATGATTGGCCCACAGAGAATGACACAATTACAAGCTATGGCCTTGTTGAAAAAGGTGTGGCCTTGTTGGAGGAAATGTGTCACCATGGATTGGGTTTTGAGGTCCTATGCTCAAGCTCCACCCAGTGTAGAAGGGAGACTCCTCCTAGCTATCTGCAGGAACACAGTTTCTTTCCGGCCTTCCTCAGATCAAGATGTAGAACTCTTGCTCCTCCTGTACAAGTCTGCCTGCCTGCTGCCATGCTTCCTGCCATGATAATAATGGACTAAACTTCTGAAACTGTAAGCCAGCCCAAATTAAATGTTTGCCTTTATAAGCCCAAATTAAATGTTTGCCTTTATAAGTGTTGCTTGGGTCATGGTGTCTCTTCACAGCAATAGAAAGCCTAAGACAACAAGAAACATTAGATTTGTCTTGTATTTCTCCTTTTAGTCCAGTGAGGCAGGTAAAGAGCAGGGAAGTTAAAGAACTGCCCTGAAATGATTGTATGGATGGTATGAGAGTAGAGAGTGTATCTTAGCTTCTTCTGGGTGCCATAATATAACATGTAGAATAGAATGCCCACTTAAATAATGCAGATACATTTTTTTTCTCAGTTTCAAAAGCTGGCTTCTCAGGCAAGGCCTCAAGTGGAAGCCTTGGGACACATTGGGACATAAACCCAACCATAAAAGTCTGACCTACAGGATATACTGAGACAGGAGCCTTGAATAATGGTCATCACAGACATCAGACACATTTCATCCAGCAACTGATGGTCACAGACACAGAATCCCACAGTCCAATATTAGTCAGAGCTTGGGAGCCCTACAGAGGAGTGAGACGAAGAATTGGAGGAGGCAGAAGGGTCAAGGATACCACAAGAATACAGCTCACAGGATCAACTGACCATGACTCAAGTATGCTCAGTATGCTCACAGAGATCAGAGAGACTCTGTGTGTCTGATCTAGGTCCTGTGTATGTGTGTGTGTGTGTGTGTGTGTGTGTGTGTGTGTGTGTGTGTGTGTGTATAATTGTTGTATATCTCAGGGGTCTTGTTGGATTCCTAACAGTGGGAGCAGGGGCTATCTCTGATTCTTTTGCCTGCATTTGAGACCCTTTTACTTCTACTGGGATGCATCATCCAGACTTGATGTGAAAATATGTGCCTGGTCTTATTGCAGATTGTTATGCTATATTTAGGTGATGTCCCTGGATGGCCTGCTTTTTTCTGAGGGGAGATGAAGGGGGTTAGATCCAAGGGAAAGGGGAGGTGGGGTGAGAGACTGGGGGATGGAAGAGTTGGGAAACTGCAGTCAGTATGTAAATGAGAAAAATAAATAAATAAAATTCTTCTGGGTTTTCTTTTCTGAATTGAAGACAACTCAACTCCACTGTTTTTTCACATGGCCTTTTCTTGTTTATAGAGCCTTAATAGATCAGAGGGCCCCTTTGACAGGTCATTTAACCTAACTATTCTTAATGGCCCCAACTAACAAATAGAGTTAAGTTGATAGGTTATGCTCTCCACTAAATTTTTGTGGGGATACAATTCTGTCCATGAGAGAAGAATACTATCAGTGGATGCTGTGGAAGAAAAAGATAATGATATCAAGGAATTAATAAATATAAGCCCAGCAGGAGAAAAATGTTACAAGGAATTTGCAAATAAATTGCTTATAAAAACATCTAACATTTATTCCAGGTATACTCTTATCATTCCTATTACATTACCACACAGCAACAATTAGACATTGCTTTAATAATGCTTATAATATGGTATATTCACTGCATATAACAAAATTGTTCTGCAAGTGAATGCAAAGAGAAAACCCAAATTTAATGGAAAAGTAAAATAAGATTCAATTGATTTAAAACTTATCTGCCATGGCATCCTCTGGTAAACACACAATGATTGTGAACTGTAACTTTGGTGGCTGTTATTGCTGCTATTATTACTAGCCTTTTCTCTACAGCAGGTAATTTGCAAATTATCATATTTCTATCAACAAACTATAGTCAATGGGACTATTCCAATCCTTCCTGTAAGAAAAGCTTAATGATTCTCCCATAATTAAAATTAAAACTTAGGTGCAAGTGTTTTTGTCCTTGCAGTCTCTAAAAATTATACTACCAAAAGTAAGCAATAACTCCTAAAAGGAAAATGGTGGGGGTGTGTCATAAAAGTTACTCTACATAGGTGCTCCACAGTACTTTTTTTTTTTTTTCTGGTTATGGAACTAGGCAAGGCTCTCAGCCATGCTGTTCTTGTATCTGTGAGCTCAGAGTCCCTAATGCAAAGATCCAATGTCTTGAAATGAGGATCATCCACCATGTGCTCTTGTCAGGATCCTAGGTTATAAACTATGTCTTGGTGTACCTCAGAAGTTTATTGTAAGTTAAACTTCCGCTTGTAAATTAGTAAAGCAAATATACATTAAAATATTTATAACAAATTAAACATTTCATATGGCTAAATGCTGGTAATGTGTGCTGTGTGACAGTTTCTATGAACTTAAAAGATAAATGCTTTCATATTAAATTTCTTTCACTAAAACATCACTGTGGCAAGATAAGATTATGCATATAAACACAATTAATCAGTGTCACTATAAAATTCATATTTGCTTTTCCTCAATTTATTTAAAATTTTTTAAAGTAAGGCTGTACAATTTAAGGAAAAATCATACCTTTAAATAAAAAAGAATAGCATCGATAATGGTTCATTAGTCGTGGCAAATGCTCCATACTAAACAAAGTTGCTCTATTATGAAAATCTGAATGTAAGATTATCGCTTTTACTATCTTTCATGTCCTTACTGTAGAGCTCAAACTACTATGAAAGAAACTTAGTTCTAAATATTAATATTCATCAGTACTTCTACCATCTTCTTAGATAAAAAATTTTTAAGACCAATACGTTAGAATACCTTTTTGTTTCCTCATGTATGAGGGGAAAAAAAAAAAGAGCATGCACATCTCACTAAGCACGTTTCCAGATCTCCCTGCTTGGATTCTAATCTCAGCTCCTCCGGAGACTTTCTTTGAGACTAGAAAGCAGCATAGTAAAGTGTCATCATGCATTAATTGGACAGAAAAGACGTGCTGCCTTGCAGAGCACTCATAAATATTCAATTCACAAGATCAGTAGAATATGTTTAGCAAATAATTTCCACAATTTTAAAATTATTTTGTATATTAAATAGATAATACTATATTTACACCACATCTTTCTTCCCTTTAATCCCTCCCAAACTTCCCATACACCCCTCCTTGCTGTATTTCAAACTCATGGACTATTGTTTTTATTAAGTATGGTTATATACATAGGTGATAATACCCTTAATTTTAAAATTAAAAAACAATTCGCTTTCTGTCCCTTACAAGTTGTAGTATTTTATTTCCTCTTGTATTTCTTGCTTATCTGGCACTTATGAATATTTTCAGTAAGTTTATATTGTTCTTTCTAGAGATTTGAGATGAAAAGATATGCTAAACGAGATTGTTCCATGGAATTTGCAAAAAAAAAAAAAAAGGCAATGCAGAGATAAAGCAATAATATTTCTGGCTAGAAGAGTAGAATCCGTCTATCTTAGCATGCCCTGTAGGATTTTACTAGATATGTGCTTCTTCTCCCATAGCCTCAGAATTATCCTATTAAAGACTCATATCAAATGGCTGAATTGACCTCAATCTAGGAAATGATTGCTTTACTGTATCTGTAAGCTCAATGTCAGTAGTGACGCAGATATTCAATTAGTAACAGGTAAAAGGGATGCTAAACATATCCAAAATAATTAAGAAGAAATTAACCAAGCACATCAAGACTTTATCTTTGGCATCTACATTTTAGAGTGAATCCTCTTCACTTGGGGATTTTACTACAACAAGCAGTACAGAAAACAACAAGAGGGACTGGGCAGAAGGCACCTGCTCCACTGTAGTGCCAAGAAGTTTGGACTACACTTCCAGGCACTCCCTGAGTCATGTTGTATTACAACCCAACTTTAGATTTCAGACATATCTGGGCTTGAGTAATTCTTTAGTGTTCAAACCGTAACACATCCGTAGTGGTATCATTTCAATAAATGCAGAAGGAATTACAGGCACAGAGGAAAAGAAAAAGCAGGAAACAAACAGCCTGTTTAGAATTAGGAGAAATACAGGGACATGCAAACATAATCAAGAGGATGGGAATATTCCTCCCACATTAAGATCAGATTACTTATCAAGAATTAAATAAATATACTTGGAAAATCATTTATTACCTCCCTTAATGATTAAAAGCATTGCCTGAAAACACCCAAACTGTAACAAATACATAATAAAGATTTTAAACCACTGCTTAAAGGAAGCATAATCTTTAGGAAAAGAATGACAAATAATTTTAAAAACTAACAGGGGGATGGAATTAATTTTAAAATTAAAGTGTAAAACTTGAGATGCAGCCTAAGCAAGAACCAATCTCTAGCACATTATGATATGCATTGTGCTTGCAGGCAGGCACCTAGCATATCTGTCCTTTGTTCCCCCAGCAGCTGACCAAAACAGATGCAGAGAGCCATAGCCAAACATTAGACAGAGCTCAGGGAGTCTTGTAGAGGAGGCGGGGGAAGGATTGAGGGACCTAGAGGGATAGGAACTCCATAAGAAGACTAACAATATCAAATAAGCTGGACCCTTGGGAATTCCCAGAAACTAAACCACCAACCAGAGTATACATGGGCCGGACCTAGGTCCCCATACATATGTAACAGAAGGGCAGCTTGGTCTTGATTTTGGTCCCCTAACAACTAGAAGAAGGAGCTGACCCTAAATACGTTGTCTTACTATGGATCCTGTTCCCCTAACTGGGCTTCCTTGTCTGGCCTCAGAGGGAGAAGATGTGCCTAGCCCTAAGAGACTTGATGTGACAAGGTGAGTTGGTGCCCAGGGCAGGGTTTTCACCTTCTCAGAGAAGAAGGGGAGGGGGCATTAATGGAGGAACTATGTGAGGGGTAACTGGGAGGCAGGGGGTTGTAATCAGGATGTAAAGTGAATAAATTAATTAATTAATTAATTAATTAGTGGAAAAATCACTAAGATAAATTTATAATATGAATATTGAAATCATGATAGATACATCAACGTGCTAAATTACATGGAAATAAGAATACTGAATGTAAAGACAAGCTGTTTGAAAATACACATTTGGAAAGGAAGCAAAGGAAACTAATCAGAAAGAATGAAGGAAGCCCACAGGAACTCAGAAATCTTGGGACAACATCGAAAGGTCAAATATTTGTGTTGTTGGAGTTCAACAAGGAAATGAAGGTGGCACAAGGACAGCATGATTATTCAAAGTAATCATAGCAAATGGTTGTGCACATGACATGCAACCGCTCAAGAACACACATTCTTTTCATTACCACATGGAACATTCTCCAATATAAAATCAGATAAGTTACAAAACAAGTCTAAACTGTAATATAAGAAAGTAGACATCACTAGCAAGAAAACTGGAAACTATAAAAAGTGGATGTAAATTAAGTAACCCACAGTTCAAAACCAATGGTTTGAAGAAGCAATCAAGAAAGAAAATATCAAAATACTTGAATACATTGACAGTATAGATATGCTTTACCAACATTAAAGACCGGCAGCCAATAGCATTCAGGTTGATTGTATTCAGTACCTATGCCAAAAACACAATGACGTCATGCTGCTCTGTGTCAAGGTACTAGAAAAACAAACAAAAATATGAAATAGAAAATGTATATAGTTAAAAAACCATTAACAAGCCTAAGTGCTGACTCTTCTAAACTATAAACAAAATTGGCAAACACTGCACTACAAAATAGAAGAGGAAAAATTCAAATAAACTCAGAGATGAAGAGGAAGACATTGTGACTGATAGCACAAAATTGAAAAGATTGATCAATATGTTCATGAGCAATACCTGACAACTAATTTGATTGTCTCTCAAAATGGATAGATTCTTTGAAATTTATATCAAGGATATTAATATGGAAAAGTGTTCTCAATGTGCAGATGTTCTGGTCAATAGAAATAATTAAAGATGGTCTTAAGAACTATTACAGCCCCAGTTGTTTGTTCTGGTAAAGCCCCGGTTGCTTTGGGAGCCATGGATTACAGTAAAGATGTAGCCAAGTCTGAGAACCATACCACATACAACCAATTTTAAAACTGGAAAAGAAATAGCATCCTTAAAACCTTAACAAACATTTGATTCATTTAAGGGGATCAACTCTAAGTTAATGAGGAACATGAACTTTGCTAAAAGGTCTGAAGAAGATGCACATAAGCAACGTGAAGGCAATGAATGAGTGTGTGACTACCATCAAGACACTTGTGAAGCCTATGGTGTTTTAAACCTAAAACGCCAAAGGGCCCCGACAACAACCTGCTTTAATTGTCCACCACAAGCTTGAGAAGCAGATTTGTGGCTACATGGCCAAGGGTCACAGAATTGAAAACCAAAGCTCAAACCAGCGCTGAGGCCACAGCTCCAGTTCAGGCCTAGGCTTCTGCTACTTCTCAGGCTCCCAAAGGCACCCATTTCCATGCAAGGTCAGATAGAAAGGGTTTCTACCCACCAAGGTGAAGACAGATGGATTCCTGTGACCCTCCTTGCTATTTGCAGATGGTTTGTGTTCTGTGCTGCTTTTTATAAGTGAAGTTGAGGCAAAATAAAATTAATAAAATAAATTTAGCCAAATTGATAAAATAGTTTAAGATTAAAATTATATAAAACTGATTAAATAAAGTGAACTTACACATAAAAGAAATGGGAAGACACTCCACTTTCATGGGTTCGAAGAATTCAATCAAAACAAACAGATGGGCACACAAAAATTTCTCATTCCTAAAGATGTCTCAAGAGTCCTTACAGGGAAGCTACTACTGTTTTCTTAGATGGTTACGGCATTACATTGCCTTCAAAATATCTGTTTTGTGTTCATTGAATTACACTGCTCCCAACCTTGGTTGGAGAAACTTCAGTTTGATAGAAATGAATGGAGACCCATACATAATTGTTCAAAGTGCTGTAAATAAGTATCTCTCAGGTAGTCAGCCCTAATAGAACATATTAATTTTTACCAAGCTAAGTCTCAGGAAACATCACAGAAGAAGAGTCAGAAAATATATATGTGTGAGAAAGGTTGCTGAGAAATGTTTTATCTTAGCAATGATATGGCTGTTGTACTGATGGACTCACAGCAGGCATGGTTACAAAACTGCCATATATCAAACTACTCAATGGTTGTTCACGGGTCGAGGAGGGAACCACCACCTCTTACGCTCAATTAAGGAGTTGTTGACAGCTGATGGCTGCTGGTAACTCTCTATGTTTCTCTGGATGCTCATTTACCCACTGTGCTCTCATTGGTCTAGTGGGCTGAAAATTAATTCACTAAAAATTCACTTTACATTTTTATACAACATATTTTGGTCATATAATTTCTTTCCTCCAACTTCTCCCATATTCCCTCTGCTCAGTACTCACACCGCTTCATGATGTTCTCTCTCGCTCTCCCTCCCTCATTCCCTCCCTCCTTCTCTCTCTACTAAAAAAAGCAGAAGAAAAGCAAAATAGAATGTTAAAAAATAAAAACAATCTAAAATATTAACAATATTAAAAACACAAAACAAAACAAGAAAAACAAAGAAAACACAAGGTCATTTTGTGTTGACCAACTACTCCTGGGACTACCCTTGAGAATGGTTCACATACCCAGGCACACTCCATTGGAGAAAACTGACTTTCCCTTTCCCAATTACTATCAGATGCAACCTTTTTGGTTAGTGGTAGGACTTAGCATCCCCTCCTCCTTTTCAGTTCTGGTGTTGTGTGTGGTTTGAACCTCTACAGGTCTTAGGTGTGCTGTCAGAGTCTCTGTGAGTTTGTACATTTATCAGTTCTGATGTGTGTGGGAAATGCCTTTTCCTTGAACTCATCCACCCTCTCTGGCTCCTATAATCTTTCAGCCTTCTATTCCACATAAACTTCTGAACCTAGAGTAGAAAAGTTTGATGACATTATCTCATTTACAGCTGAGAGCTCTAAAATCTCTCCCTCTTGCTTGTCCAGTTGTAGGTATCTGGATCTTTCAAAAGAGAGAGTGAACATTAGGCTGGAACTCCCTTCCACTGGAAAGGACTTTCTGAACAGGACATGGATAACAGAGGCATGAATAGCAACAAGTAATAAGTGGGATGACATGAAGCAAAAAGCTGGTACAGAAAAGTGGTATCATATAGAATGGAAAACATCTGTTTTACTTGTGCTAGAGGATCAAGACTATCTCAGCTCCATCAGAGAAAGTTCCTTCAGTCGATAGTAGGTAACACAATTTTTAATATATTTTTTGAATAAAATAACTTTTAAAGTACACAAAGGTAGGAGAAAGACACATTGGATGGTATCAGTAGAAGTGGGAGAGGGAGCAAAGATGCATAGAATCAAGATGCCTGGCATACCCCTCTGCATATATCTTATGGCTGTTAGATTGGTTGTTTTATGGACTCTCAGGCAACAGTGGGAGCAGGAGTTTCTCTGAATCCTTTGCCTGCTCTTGAGACTCTTATCCTCCCACTAGGTTGCCTTGCCAAGTCTTGGTAGAAGGGCTTTTGCCTTGTCTTATTGTGTCTTCATTAGTCATATTTGGCTATTGTTACTCGGAGGCCTATATTTTTCTGAAGAGGAAATAAGGCAAGAGTGATCTGGGGAGGAAGGTAAGCGGAGAGGAGCTGGGAGTCATGGAGGAGTGGAAACTGCTCAGGATGCACTGTATGACAGAAGAATCCATTTTTAATAAATATAAAGATGCATTGTATATATGCATAATGTAATCAGAAGAAAATACTAATTAAAAATCTGAAGCCCTTCACAATAAATCAATATTCCTAGTCAACATATTTATTTTGTTGTATTTTAATATATTATGCAAGGAAACTCCATTTAAAAATATAAAATCGAGCTAGAGAGATGGCTCAGCAGTTAAGAGCACTGACTGCTCTACCAGAGGTCCTGAGTTCAACTCCCAGCAACCACATGGTGGCTCACAACCATTTATAATGGGATCAGATGCCCTCTTCTGGTGTGTCTGAAGACAGAAACAGAGTACTCATATACATAAAATCAATTAATAAATCTTAACAAAAAATAAAAGGGTTCAGGTCACATACTTTTAACCCCAACACCAGCAGCACTGAGAGGAAGATATGGGTACATTTCTGTAATTTTCAAAGCCAATATGGTCTACATAGTGAGTTCCAGGGTAACCAGGGATATGTAGACCTTGACAAAAAAAAAAAAAAAAAAGGAAAAAGAAAAAAGCATGGAGTAGAAATGTAGAAATACTACATACAGAGCTTCATTCTTAACATGACAAATAAATTATGCTCTTTGCATGGTTCAGTTTTACTTAAGACCCATTCAGATACATGAGTTACAGATGTTCTCATGGCAAGGACTTTGGGATGTGAATGAAGAGTGAAAACAAATATTTAAAAATAACTTAAGTAACAGACAGTAAAAAAATTACATTTGAAAACCATCACTGTAGTTTCACGATTACCAATGGCCCTCAGGGCAGTAGGATGTGCATCTTGTTGAAATTGTACACCCAGCAGTGTGGGTGTGTGGAAGGTCACAGCGTGTCACTTGTGCATGTGGGAGGAGAGATGCTGTAAGAACGTCACTTGGCAGATGACAAATGTCCTCCGGGCTTGTCTAGATTAAAACCTGCCAAACATAAAATTTCTGCATAAAGCTGTCAACTGATCTGTGGCACTATTGTAGCACTACAGATTTCAGGAGAGATAGCCAACAGACTGCAGCTGAAACAAATGCACCAAGATTAAAAGCAGCGTTGAATGTTTGGGAGCAAAAGAGGACAGGGAAGCAACAAAGAGAACTTGAAATATGTGGAGGAAGAAGAAAAAAATATAACGGACAAGATAATAACTTGACTGCAAGCAACAAAACAAAATTCAGGTCTATGGACTGTCTACTTTTCATGTAAATTTCAAGAATGAGAACTGAGAGGGATCTGAGAAGGTCAGGGAGCAGGAAGATGAGAGTTCTAAATAGTGCAGTTCCAAATCTGCACTGTAATGGACCCCCTAAGCATCAAACTTAGCTCATCTATTTGTATTTTATCTTAGTAAATCAGTGTATTGTTACTCTTTAAGTAAATATCCCTTTCTCTAAAAGGGGGAATGACATCCTTCCCAGAGTTCCATGCTATGGTTTAAATTGTGTACAGTCAGAGATCTTGGCTATACTGCCCAGTAAATACCAAGGTCCAAACAAATGGTTACTACATACTTGTCCACTTGCCTAATCAAGCAATATGACAATTGGTCTCCATAAACTAAATGTCATTTTCAAAATCACAGAAAGCTTGCTGTGTTTGAAACCGCTATAAGATTTTTCTCTGTTTTCACCTTCGGGTGGTATCCTGGAAGGACATTTGAATATGACTTTTTTTTTTGGTTATTATTGTTTATAGATCGACATGGTCAGTTTTAGTTGACCAAGTTGAAGTGTTTGAAATCCATTCAGTTAAGGTGATCATAAGTAATCAAGATAAATGATTCACCCAAATTCCCATCATATTGACACTGAGTGATAAGTGGACAGGAGGTAGTTTATTTTATAGCTGCATGTACACTTTATTCCCTTTACATTATTATTTTTTTTCAAAACAGGGTTTTCTCTGTGTAGCTCTGGCTGTCCTGGAACTCATTCTGTACACCAGGCTGGCCTTGAACTCCTCCCAAGTGCTGGAATTAAAGGCATGTGCCACCATTGCTCGGATTCATTATTTTCATAAAAATAAAGTGGCAGCATTTAGACCAAGTCTAGGAGACACATTCAGGCTTATTATGGTCTTACTGGAATGTTCTCATTGCTTTACACTTACTTGAAAATGCAGCTTACTTCAAATATTTACAACTTGACATTCCAGGTCTCCTCGTGGGTTCCATGAGCCTTCCTCATTCTGTGACTGTTGAAGATGAATTTACAAAAGGTCAGCTGTAATTACTAATGATGTACCCAGCATATTGACATCAAACATCACACAGCTGGATATGAAGGCAATGGTGATGCTGACTCTAACTGATGCCAGTTATCAGACTGCAAACTCTCAGGAATTGAATTGTTGTGAATAGCTGTGATCTTTTCTATTCTGTTATGCCTAGCTTCTCACAACACCATGCTAAAACTAGATGACTGCTATCTTAACACTATTCCAAGGAGCCTTATTTCTCTATCTAAATCTAATATATATATATATATATATATATATATATATATATATATATATATATATACAATTTTCTAACTAGAAATCTATTAATGATATTTATATTTTGCAGGATTCCAACTTTGATTCACTGTCATGAAATTAATATTATATAGCCTTAAATTTGTTTTTTTTTATATTTTTGGTTTTTGTTTTTTTTCCAGTTTTTTTCAGGTTACTGTGATTTTTACTTTTATTTTCATTTTGCCTAGAGTTGTAACTTAAGTATGCATGGCTTAGTTTTATACAAGTTGCTTTGTGGTCCCTTTTTATGTATATGCCCAAGTTAGGGGTTCTATTCCCAACATTTTATAAAACAAAGTAAAAGACAGATAATTCAAATTTAGAACAATTTTCTACCAACACAGATCATGGTTACATTTGTTAAACTAGACTTTATTTATGGAAATAGCATTAAGGTACTTTTGAAACATTATCATTACCATTAACTTATATTAAAATTATAGACCAAAAACTGAATTGTAGAAAGAAATCAACCCAGCCAATGAATGACACTGTACATTCCAGAACACTCCATTCCACATAGGCTGCATGGGTTTCTCAGTGTACCACTGGCTGTCCTAGAACTTGCTTTGTAGACTAAGTTGGCCTCAAACTCAGAGATCTATCTGCCTCTGCCTCCCAAGTGCTGTGATTAAAAATGTGCGCCATTATGCCCAGCTTTAAGTGGAAAATAATCTCTAGTTGGCTTTGAAACATAATTCCCCAATGTTGTAATAGCTCAGTTTTTGATTGTTTAACAATGTCACAATTCATATAACGAGTGTAATCATTTTATCACATTCTGTTCCTTTGTCTGTTTTCCTCTCCCACTGAGATGCTGTTTCCCAGTGTTCCCCTCTTACCTTCAAAACTTCTGATTGTGTGCCTGCCCTGTGTTAGTTTCTTCTCCAAGCCTGAGTCACACACTTTCCTTGCTTCTCTGTAATTCCTTCAACATCAACATGCTTCCACAAAGCCACAACTATATAGGGACTTTCATGGCCTTTATTAAGGCAGTCATTGAGTTTATATATCTTGGTGTTTAATGGGGTGTCACAGGCAAGGAAGGAAAATCTATAAGTAGAATAAGCCTTGACTTCATTAAGAAGAGATCTATGCCTTTCCACAATGGAAGCAGTTCAGTGTAATTAATCAGATATTTATCTGTGTCCCTTGTGGAGTGATAAATTTAATCAGGGAATGGTGTGGGTCACTACTGAAAACCAAACATCATCATTATCCATGCCATGCTTAGTGAAGGAAGTCCCATGTTACTGAGCCAATGCATTAACCCAGTTCTTAAACTTGTGGCCGGTTTTGTCATGGATCTAGGAATAGGAACCATGTTGGCTAAAGAAAGAGTATAACACATCTACGGAGTCTAATTTTGATTGACTTTCCAAATAAGATTTATGGCTATTGTGGATTCTTTGGTGAGTGTTCACATTAGACACAAATATAAGTCTATTCATATAAAATGACTTGTATACATTCTCCTGTGTAAAATTTTGTCAGTATTCCTCCACCTACCTACATTCTGTCAACTAATTGCCTCACTTTGGGTCATCACTCTTTCCAAATAAAGGAATCAAACAAGTATTCTGCTTGAAGTTTTGACAACTGGCATGTCTTCTCTTCACCCAATCCTTCAGGTCATCTTGAAGCTGGGGTTTAATGCTACATAGATGCACATTTATAAAGGAACAGAATATTAAAAATATAAATATGAACCAGAATAACAAGTTTTTTTCTTTCTTCTTTAAGAACTGATTGTGAAGAACATTGCAAAAGCACATAAGCATAGACCAAGAGAAAGGAGATGACTTCAGAACAATCTGAATAAAAGCAAACGGAGTCTCCTATTAATACATCTTATAAGTTTGGAGCCTGACTGAGCTTGTTCTTTGACGCCATTTCTACATGGCAATCCATGTTTACTGGAAATATGCAATCTACAGTAAAGCCAGAAAAGCACTCAGTTTGCAGTGATAGTCTTAGATGTTATGTTCATCAGAGTCTTCTCTGGGGCCTGGTTTCCAAGTCAGAAACTGTTTCCCAAATGAGGTTGGTTAAGTTTGGAGAATGGCTTTAATTTCCTCCAAAACTGATTTGCTCTGTGATTCTATTTTTGTTGTTGTTGTGTTTTGGTTTGGTTTGGTTTTTTGTGACAAACAAACATCATATTTCTAGGGTGACTTATTTTATTCTTGGATATGCTGCATCTTAAATCCAAATAGTAGGGAATTTGAAATGAAGTATTAACTTTCTCAAAAGTCTTCTTTTTTGTTTTCAGCACAAATTGATGCTCTCTAGTGAATTCTAGATGTATAATTCCGTTACATGAACAGATGGTAAAAAGTTTATGGACGTTTAGATTGTCTCAATATTCTTTTGAACACTTACTCTGACAGAGAATGTCCATGGATTTATCTCCTACTATCTAGTTTGAATACATTTTCTTGAGACATCTAAAGTAAATTCCTTCCATGCATATCAGATGCAATAAATGTGATGAAGTTTATGGAGAGGAATTGTGTACATAGAATTGGGGGATGTGTTAAGATGATGAAGACATTTATGAGCTGTGCACTTCTGAGTAAGATAGCAGATTAGAAACTCTCTTTAAGTGACCTGATAAAGGAGAAGTCAAGACAAACAAGGCTAAGAAAGACTTGGGAAATAAAACATGTATGAAAATGCTCTATAAAACCCATGATGTTGCAAGCGAAGGAAATCTGTAATTAGAAGTAGAACATAGGTGACATAAAAGAACACAGTGAGGGTTTATTTGAGGTTAATGGGTTAAGTGAAGATGGCAATAGGGGCATAGCAGTGAGAAGCCAATGAGGGATGGCAGGTGGACAATGGTGTCACTGGGAGTCATGGATTATTAAATGAAAATCTCACTGCATAGCATCAGGTGACCTCACTACTATTTATTAGCCAAGGATGTTCCAGAGTCCCCTAAACAATTCATGCTATTGCAATTGCTTAGTTGTCAACCATAACAAGGTGGTAAAACCTTTTGGCTGAAAATATCACTTTTGTAATGAAATCTTTATAAATTAATCTGAAACAACTAGAAGACCCTCACCCTGAAAATTAACTTTCATAGTACTCTATGGTGCTATGCAGGCTTCTGGGAATACAAACACATCAGTGATACTTTGCACTGTATTTTGACTGCTACAATAGCTATATAATATGCAAGTTATGAACACTGGTCTAATAAAAGTATGAGACAGTTCCAGGAGTTACAAACAGTTTTCTGATTAGAGTTGAAGCTGTTCTATAGGAGATATATAATGCCTGTTATGGTACCCCTGGTTAAAACCCATGACTGCAAAAATCACTGGCCCTAGGAGAGAGCATACTGTTATTGTTTCATTAAACTGTCATGTTGTCAAATATTGTTCTATGTATTTGTAATCAAACCTTGGCCATAGAAGTTTCTTTCTGTAGTGGATAATGATTAATGGAGACTCTGAAAGCTGATCAAATTACTGAATATTAGCAATTGTGAAAGTTCAACTCCAAGTTGGATATCTATATCAATTACCCATGCATCCCATGCATGGCTTGTGGCACATCATGATAAAGGGGTAGAAAGAATATAAGACCTAGGGCATGGAGAGTAAAGTTATGAAATTCTGTTTTCTGAACATGGCATGGTCTATGAACACATGAACTGTTTGCAGCTGTGACTGACTACCAAAATTCTTCTCAAGATCAAGTCACTAAAAATATCCAATCAAAGTTGGGTGAGTCAAGAATTCAGCTCTAGAGGAGTAGCTCTTGGCAATTGATGGCTACTAAAGGAGGAAGAGTCACTTTTTCTTTAGGAATATGTCCACATTAGGTTGCCCATGTCACAGTAGTAGTACATATGGCCCACAATAATTATATTAAGAGGGTTATAGAAAATTAATTATAATAAATAAATACAATTAACAATGAAAGAGAACATTAAATTGAGAGGAAGATGGCTAAGTATCCTGGGAAGAATTGGAGGGGTGTGTGCATGCTACCAAAATATATTATATGTAAATATAAACTTTATTTTTGAAGATTATTTTTAGAATATCAAAACAAATCCCACAATAACTTTTTGACCTTAAGAAACACAAAAGCCTAGGTTGTATCTCCACAAAGCAGTGAGTAGGAGAAGCCACCCAAAGTTAAGCAGCCACTCAAAATTATGCAGCCACATCATGTAGCACATACCAGGACAGATTCTATATCATCTGTGTGGAAGTTGATCTCCTTTGCTGGACATGAACCTTATAAAAGCCTAGACATGAGAATGACTAACCTCATTGGAGAGAGATGTCCAGGTCATAGAAACAACATACAGACCTACAGAACTTGAAACTAAAGAAAATTATTAAGACATTAGCAACTTTCAAGGTCTTTTAGGTAGTGAACTTTGACAGACTATGTTAATATAATAAATTTAATTTATAAACTCTACTATCACAGAGGTGTTCTTATTGTGTGTGATTCGCCTCTCCCATTTGTTATTCCTCAGACTGAAGATTGCTACGTTGCCCTATTTGAATTACAACTCTTATCGTTCATTGTTTTAAACAGTATCTCCAAGATTTCCCTCCTACTTTGCAATTGTGTTTCTGGCCTCTGATGCTATACATCCTTCAAAGAAGAAACTTGTTCAGCTTCTTTTTTTATTTCTTAAAATTTCACAGCTTCTTTTGTGATCTGTGCATTGCTTTTCCAATGGAACTTTTAAAATCATACTTGGTATTGTACTGTTTGATTGTGTTACATATAATTTGATTACATTTAATTCCTGTTGTTTGCTTTGAATGCAATTAGTTGGAGTGAACAATTAGTGGTAACCACAGCACAGTCATCTTCCAGGATGACTATTTTCAAGAGCTTCATAATCCAAACAAGCCAGACCAACCCAAACACAGCAAGAGAAGGATCATGGGAGAAACATAAAGGGGGAAGGGTTCTAACAGAGCTTAGGTGCAAAGAAAAAGAAATTCCCAGGAAATCCTCATTTATACAAAGCGGTTCCCTATCAAAGTGGAAGAATGAGAGAACAAGTTGAGAAATACAACAAAAACCCCAAAACGTAGGAAAGAGAAAGATACTGCATAACAGCCCGAGGTCATTGGGGATGCTGACTAGCACAGGTGTGTGAAAAACTGAGCAAGGGAAAGAACACAAAGGACTTTGCAGCATAGAATTTGGAGTTGGGGAAATTTCTCAGTCAAATGCAGGATAGCAGATTTAAATTTTGATTTGAAAACACTATTTTGCCTTTTATGAAGTCATTATATAAAGGTTAACCATAGAAAATGATGTTATTGTAAAAGTATTACTTTGATCATATTTTAAGTGTATTTGTTCACCCTGTGAAGTGGAGTGCTATTTATGCTATTGTGGTTTATTTTCTTCACATTCAGTAGTATTGTACCACAAACCTATAACAGAAGACTGACCCAGGAAAATAAGATTTATTAAGTGAATGTGACTGCAACGTCATAAAATTCTGGAAGGTGATCAAGAAACCAAGAGAACAGAAGGAGCGATGATAAACACTAACAGTACAAATGATCTATTCAAAGAAATTATAGAGAATAATTCCCCAAAGCTGAGGAAATAAAGTAGATATTCAAACACAAAAGACACATGGAATCACAAATAGACATGACTGGAAGAGAAGTTTGCCACAAAATGATACAGCGAAAGTATGAAAAACAGAAAGAAAACACAATATTAAAAGCTGGGTAAAATTTGGTGTGCTAGAGTTTGGTGTTTATGTTTATGTTTGTAATGTCCTTTTTCTTACGTGTACCCTTGAGGAGAATAAGATGCCCTTCTTTGTCTTTTCTTATTAAATTTTATTTGAAGTCTTTTTTGTCAGTTGATAGGATGCTGATGTCTGCTTGTTTCTTGTTCTTTTTTAAATACATTTTTATTAGCTATACTTCATTTACATTTCAAATTTTAACCCCCAAGTCCCCTACACCCTCCACATGCCCTGCTCCTCAACCCACCCACTCCTGCTTCCTGGCCCTGGCATTCCCCTGTATTGGGGCATATGCTCTTCACAAAACCAAGGGCCTCTCCTCCCATTGATGACCGACTAGGCCACCCTCTGCTACATATACAACTAGAAACACAGTTCTGTGGGGTACTGGTTAGTTCATATTGTTGATCCTCCTATAGTGTTACCAACCCCTTTAGCTCCTTGGTTACTTTCTCTAGCTCTTTCTTTAGGGGCCCTGTGTTCCATCCAATAGATGACTATGAGCATCTACTTCTGTATTTGCCAGGCACTAGCATAGCTTCACAAGAGAGAAGTATATCAGGGTCCTGTCAGCAAAATCTTGCTGGCATATGCAATAGTGTCTGGGTTTAGTGGTTATTTATTGGAAGGATGCCCAGGTAGGGCAGTCCCTGGATAGTCCTTTCTACTGTCTCAGCTCCAAACTTTGTCTCTGTAACTCCTTCCATGGGTATTTTGTTCCCCATTCTAAGAATAATGAAGTATCCACATTTTGGTCTTCCTTCTTCTTGAGTTTCATATGTTTTGTAAATTGTATCTTGGGTAGTCTAATTTTCTGGGCTACTATCCACTTATCAGTGAGTACATATCATGTGTTTTATTTTGTGATTGGGTTACCTCACTCAGGATGATATCCTCCAGATACAGAGCTAAACAAAGAATTCTCAACTGAGGAATACTGAATGACTAAAAAGCACTTGAAAAACATGTTCAACATCCTTAATCATCAGGGAAATGCAAATCAAAACAACCCTGAGATTCCACCTCACACCATTTAGAATGGCTAAGATCAAAATTTCAGGTGACAGCAGATGCTGGTGAGGATGTGGAGAAAGAGGAACACTCCTCCATTGCTGATGGGATTGCAAGCTGATACATCTACTCTGGAAATCAGTTTGGCAGTTCCTCAGAAATTTGGACATAGTTCTACCGGAAGATCCAGCAATACCACACCTGGGCATATATACCCAGAAGATGCTCCAACTTGTAATAAGGATATATGCTCCACTATGTTCATAGCAGCCTTATTTATAATAGCCAGAAGCTGGAAAGAACCCAGAAGTCCCTCAACAGAGGAATGGATACAGAAAATGTGGTGCGTTTACACAATGGAGAACTATTCAGCAATTAAAAACAATGAATTTTTGTTTTTTGTTCTTATTTGCTCGAAAACATATTTTGGTTGGTGATTTAGTCCCTGGGAGCTCTAGGGGAAACTGGCTAGTTCATATCGTTGTTCCTCCTATGGGGCTGCATACACCTTCATCTCCTTGGGTCCTTTCTCTAGCTTCTTCATTGGGGATCCTATGCTCAGTCCAATGCATGGTTGTGAGCATCCACCTCTCTATTTGTGAGGCACTGGCAGAGCCTCTCAGGAGAGAGATATATCAGGTTACTGTCAGCAAACACTTGTTGTCATCCACAATGCCTAGTTGGGCATCAATGGGAGGAGAGGCCCTTTGTCCTATAAAGGGTGCATGCTTCAGTGTTGGGAATCCCAGGGCCAGAAAGCAGGAGTGGGTGGATTGGTGAGCAGGGGGAGCAGGGAGGGGATAGGGGGAGGATGTTCTTCTGAGGGGGAACCAGGAAAGGGGATAACATTTGAAATGTAAATAAAGAAAATATGCGATAAAAAACAAATCTTGTATCCTGTTAATGGAAGGTAGTATCCATATTTGAAGGTAAGATGACTTCCTTAGAGACAACAAAAACATGGATTTTTGTCTCTTAATCCATTTAACTAAGTATTATCTTCAAACAGAGGAGCTGAGCACATTAATGTTGAAAGATATTATTGAAAAATGTGTGTTGATTGCTGTCCCTATATTGTTATTTTTGACATTTGTATTCTTAGTCTCACATTTTTGTCTGGTTTTTTTTGGTAATCATTCTATTTGTTTTTTCTCTCCATAGTCTCTTGAGTATGCTTGACCTTCTCAATTTGAAGTATTGTTTCCTGTATTCTCTGTAAGGATGGTTACATTGATATGACCTCTTTAGCTTGTTTACATCATAGAAATTTTTTCTTCTTTTTTCAATTACCAGGCAGTTTTGTTGAGAACAGTAGCATGATTGGAATTGATCTATATTCTCTCAGAACTTGGAGTATCACATATTGCTTTAGACTCCTTTTGTCTTCTAAAGTTTCAATTGAGATGTAAACTGTTATCCTAATGGGTTTGTCTATATATGTGACTTGAGGCTTTTTTCTTGTAGCTTTCAATACCCTTTCTTTGTTTTGTATATTTAGTGTTTATATAAGATACGCTGTGGGAGAGCTTCTTTTCTAGTTGTACTCCTGTGTGATTTTGTGGAAATCTTTCCGTAGTATGGGAAAGGTTTCTTCCATAATCTTGTAGAAGAGCTAGTTGATGTAATTCACCCAGGATTCTTCTCCTTCTTCTATGACTATAATCAGTATATTTGATTTTATCATGGTGTCCCAAAGTTCTGATATACTCATTGTGTGATTTATTCTTTGTTTACATGGTTTAATTCTTTTACATTACCTAAAAGTCTTGCTATTCTGTTTTTTCCTTTGAATTTTTTATTACTTCTTTGAGAGGGTTATGTGGTTTTGGCAGGTTCACCCCTTCCTGTCTATCCCCTGGTTTTTCCTCCCATTCTTCTGGCAATGCTTTCCCCTAACTTTAAATGGAGTGTTTGAATTTGGCAAATGTAGGTATATTTCAGACTGAGTGTTCTTCAATATTTGTCTCTTTACCTAATTTACTTTTAAAGCCCCAAATTGTCTTCATCTTTTTATTAATCTGTATGATCATGCTTTTTGGACTTCAATTAATAGTTTATTCCTATCTTTGTTAATATCTTTGAGATGTTTGTTTGTGTTCTTTTTAAACTAATTGTACTCTTTGACCATGTTTGTAATTATTTAAAAGTATATGTCCTAAGGCTCATCTACTTGATTCTCATTGGAACACAGTTCTTTCTACAGGAATGTTTTATATTTTGTTTTGTTATTGTTGTTTTGGGGGGCATGGGATAGAAGAGGATATTTTCTAGGCTTTTCATGTTGATTGTGGTTTCTACCGAAAGATCCTGCAATACCTCTCCTGGGCATATACCCAGAAGATGTTCCAACTGGTAAAAAGGACACATATTCCACTATGTTCATAACAGCCTTCTTTATAATAGCCAGAAGCTGGAAAGAACCCAGATATCCCTCAACAGAGGAATGGATACAGAAAATGTGGTACATTTACACAATGGAATACTATTCTGCTATTAAAAAATGAATTTATGAAATTCTTGGGCAAATGGATGAATCTGGAGGACATAATTCTTAGTGAGGTAACCCAATCACAAAAGAAGTCATTGGGTATGCACTCACTGATAAATGGATATTAGCCCAGAAACTTAGAATACCCAAGATACAATCTGCAAAACACAAGAAAATCAAAAAGGAAGATCAGCATGTGGATACTTCATTCCTCCTTTGAATAGGAAACAAAATACCCATGAAAGAAGTTACAGAGACAAAGTTTCGAGCTAAGATGAAAGGATGGACCATACAGAGACTAACCCACCGGGGATCCATCCCATAATCAATCACTATACTCAGACACTATTGCATAGGACAGCAATTGTTTACTGAAGGGACCCTGATATAGCTGACTCCCACAGAAGTGGATGCTCACAGTCATCCATAGGAGGGAGCACAGGGCCCACATTGGAGAAGCTAGAGATAGAACCCCAGGAGCTGAAGGGGTCTGCAACCCTAGAAGAGGAACAACAATATGAACTAACCAGAACCCCCAGAACTCTTGTCTCTAGCTCCATGTATAGCAGAAGATTGCCTAGTCGGCCATCATTGGGAGGAGAGGCCCCTTGGTAATGCAATCTTTATATGCCCCAATACAGGGGAACGTCAGGGCCAAGAAGTGGGAGTGGTGGGCAGGGAAGCAGGGAGGGGGGAGGGGGAGGGGACTTTTGGGATAGCAATTGAAATGTAATTTAAGAAAAGATATAATAAAAAAATTGAAAAAAAAAAAGATGCATACACAAGGTCATTATCAATAGCCATAATGACCAAACCAGTTGACATGTCAATTGGAAATGAGATTTTTTCACCAAGCTTCACACCTGTATGTAGAGCTACAGGGAGTCAACGACTGCTGTGAGATGAAGAGTCAATTATCTTCAACGATAATTTCACTGATAGCTTATTCACTCAAAACCAAGTGGTCAGCCTTAACCACATGTTATAAACATGTTATAAACAACACTAAATAGTAGGCTCCATAGATTGTGTGTGTATGTGTGTTTGTGTGTTTGTGTGTATGTGTGTGTGTGTGCGAGAGAGAGAGAGAGAGAGAGAACAATAGTTAAAAATGTTCACCAATACATGAGGGTGTGGTAGGGAATAGGTGGAGTCAGACTCGTCAAAGGGAGATGCAGAGCAATGTAAATGAAGCACCTACATATGAAATTTTCAGAAATAGAAGACAAGAAAAGAAGAAAGTCAGTAGCATAGCAAAGGGCATCACCCTGCTTCCTGAGTATTGTTATGATGCAACCTGCGTTCTCCCTGCTGCACAGCCATTGCCACTTCCATTGCTGGCAAACCTAGATAGACTTGTGTTCTCCTATACTGTCAGGCAGAGTAAACATCTCCCCCTTAAGTTGCTTCTCATCTAGTAATTGTTCACAGTGACAAGATTAATATAGTAACATATATATGCCTATAAATGGTTAGAGGGCTATTTTTTTTAAAAAAAAAGGAGATAAATTTTATTACAGTAAATTTGAAACATCTATTACAAAAAAAGGAAACAAAAAATTGCTAGGAATGTATTTAATATGGTACACAGAATACTTAACAGAAACTAATATTTGGTTAAAAATAAAGTCAATAAAATTTCCGAGAAGACATAAAGGTAATAAATACACACAAAGATCTACCCAGCCTAACCAGTAGTAAGGAAATATAAATAGAAGTTACAAGAGATGTTTTATATCTATTAGAGGAAAAATTACATCCCACAATAGTACTATAAATGAAGTAATAGCACAATAAAAATATCCCTACACTGTTGTGGGCTTGTAAATTCATACAACTCGGTTGGAGAGTAGTTTAATAGCAACTAGAAAGGTTGTGCATAATCTTGAAATATAGACTGTACAAGCTAGTGGAGATTCTGTGTTTGTGTGTGTCAACATGTACAATGCTCACAGTAGTACTGGCTGCAACAGAATTACAACATATGGTATTTAACTTCCATTATATAAGAATGGGCATCAGCTGGAGTGGATTCGTATTACATGTCAGTGACAAAGAATGAGCTAAAGAGACAATACTCAGCAAGCAACCTCAGCTACATTGACAAGTTGCCCCCTCTTCTTCTGTATCAAATTCCTCTTCCTATATTTTTTATAAATAAAAACATTTATGGGGGAAGCTAGTAATCACTTGAATGATTTATAATATTATTCAATCTCAAGATGATGTAATTGCTATCTGTGGCGGCAGCCATGGCTTGATCCAACTTATCTTTACAGTCTCCAGATAGTTAGTGGGTCTATACCAAGGCCACTCCTGCTCTCTTCCCCCTTCTCCTTGGGAGAGGCTAAGTCCCAGTCTGACCAGCAGAGGGATGAAGATTTCTCCTTTTGGGGTGTTTTGGTTTGGTTTGGTTTGGGTTTTTTTTTTTTTTTCCTCATGCAGTCTGGAGTAGAAGCTACCTCAACATCGTCATATAGATATACATGGGGAATAATTATAACAGGAACACAAAGTCAGTCTCCACAGCAAGTTCCAAGATAGCCAAGCTTAGGTAGTGAAAGAATTGGAAAACAGAAAGCTGGCAATAATGTAATAGAACAAGGGGGCCATCGTCCATCCCCAGCAAGCAGCAGAACTTGGCAGCTTTGGCCATATGACTCTGGCTTTAGAGTCTAGACAATTGATGCTGGTTAGCTGGAGCTAAGAAATTAGTGGTGATTAAGAAGAGACCAGTATCACTGAGGTGAAATCTGGGAAGTGTTTTCTGAGAGCACAAAGAAGCTGTGTTCCAGAGATAACCAAGGTTATACCTCATGCTGCAGCTGTACTTGGTAATGTTGAGGGGTCACCCAGGTGGTACTGGTTTTGAAGACATGAAAAAGTCATGAAGAGCACCTGAGGCTTGGCACTGTGAGAGGCCAGGGAAAGCTATTGGTGAAGGTGCAGCCTTACTTGGCAGTTGATAGCCCAAGACTGAAGGAGTCATGGAAACAAGTTGAGGCTTGGCACCATAAAGAGAGCCTATGAGAGGCTACTGGTGAAGCCTACACATTGATGGTCTCTTCTTGGATTTGCCTTCGTAGAAGCAAAGGCCCTGGGGCCAGAACTCAGTGTCATAGAGGTCACAGGGGATCATCTGATTGGCTAATTGAAATTGCTCCCTTCTCGGGGAATTTAAACACCTACACTTGAAAAAGACCTCTAATTTGGGATTCCTTGTGGTGAGAAGAGGGATTCTCCATGACAGAAAAGGATAGAAATGCTCAGTCAAAAGGCAAACATTCCCAGATCTTCAGGAGTTCCAGAGGATTCCACCCAAACGGCTAGCCTGCCTACAAATTTAAGAAAACTGTCAACAGCCCTAAGAGCTTTTAACTGACCATTGTGTTACTGGGTTCTTTCCAAGAGATTTAGAAAGGTGAAGGGCTGTTGGGGTCCAACCAAAGGACTTAAGGACCTTCAGTCAAGCCCTGGATGAAAAATGTCAGTTGTCCCTCTGCTGTAGCCAGTCCCTCCTGACAGCTCAAATTGAAGGTAAAGGAGGAAAGAAGAACTGGTCTGTCCTCAGCTTGGGATGGCAAGGCAAACACCACTGTCTCTCAGATAGAAGTACTCAACCCCCTTCATGCATCCTGGCGGATCCTTGTTTTGGTGGCATATGTGGATCCACTGTCCCCATAGGCATTAAGGTCCAGTAGTCACAGGATGTGGAGGACCTTGATGGCAGGGCTTTTCTGGAGGCAGTAAGTACTCTGGGTGTTAATGGCCCAGGAGATTGTTTCTGAGGACGGCTTGTTTATTGAAGTAGCCACTCTCGAATTGTGATGGTTTGTTTATGTTTTTCCCGGGGAGTGGCAAAATTAGGAGGTGTAGCCTTGTTGGAATAGGTGTCTCACTGTGGGTGTGGGTTTTAATATTTTAGTCCTAGCTGCCTGGAAGTCACTATTCTGCTAGCAACCTTCAGATGAAGATGTAGAACTCTCAGCTTCTCCTGCACCAGGCGTGCCTGGATGCTGCCATGTTCCCACCTTGATGATAATGGACTGAACCCCTGAACCTGTAATCCAGCCCCAATTAAATGTTGTCCTAATAGCAGTCACCTTGGTCGTGGTGTCTGTTCAGAGTAGTAATACCCTAAGAAACTCATATAGCTCCAGTTAGGGTGAGGGGAGGAAAATAAAGACAAAGGAGGCTGTCCTACAATGGAAGCAGGGGCCTTCCAATGTATCAACTAGATTAACAGACTTCTAGTTCATCTTTTTCCATTGTCTTCATAAATAGTCCCTCGTCTACCTCCAGATGTGGGTATTTATTTTCTGCATGAGACAAAACATGTAATTCTGTTACTCTTATTTTTCTGTCCATTGCTCCCCTTCACCCCATGCATCTCAGAAATCCTTCCCTACTAGACTGTTTTCCTTGAAACATGGTGCTCAGGGTGTAAATAGTCCATTAGTGTCCAGTTGTAGTAAATGATGGTTTCGTTTCTTACTTCAGTTTTGAAGTGATGTAAGTATGGAGATTGTTGGGAATTCTTTTATTGACTGCCTCTTCGTGTCTGTGTCTTTCATAATCACTTCTGATTCTTGAATTGTAAAAACCAGCTATATACCAATATTTATTTAGAAATGCTTTTTTTTGGAAATAATCTTGTAAAGTTTGTAAATTGTATCTAAGTTGTCAAATTTATGAAAACGGATTTGTAGTGTTAACTTTATCTTCACTGACTGATCCATAGTGATGGTTTCTCTTTCAGAAACAATCATGGAAATGAAATTTTTAATTTTCTATTCATATGCAAGCTAGAGAGACTTGTGTTTTGGATCAGATGTATGGATTGCTTATAAGAAAGCCTCTGCTGGCTCTGACTTCAAGATATATTTCCATCATCTCTTAAGTTTATTCTTCACAGTTACAGAAACAAAGAGGTCCAGACAGTGTGTGATCATTCTCTCATGAATCTTCAAAACTGAGGCAAAATCAGTCTCTGTGAGGACATTCCAAGTCTTGGGGAGAGCCCCACTGACAGTGTTACCCCAGGGAGTTGGAGGGAAGATGGTTCTGCCCAGCATCGTTATGTGAGACACTCCCTTAAAATGGCAGGATTAAAATAAACCAGAGAGAAGGCAAAATGGAGAGTTAGATACCAGAAGGATGATAGGAACCCCAAATGCTAGCAAACAACCAATTCTCTGAAAATGCTCTGGAAACACACATACAGTAAACTAAAAATATGTTCTAACTAAATGCTCTGAGACAAAGCAGAAGAACATCAGACAACTAGTTTAGATAAACCAGCAGACCATCACACAAAGCAATGGGAGGTAAGGCCTTATAAACTCATCAACTATAGCCCAGAATATTGAACACTAACAACCTGAGCTGGTACATGGCATTGTTCCAGGGAACACCTCTTCTGACATGTGTCCTCTGTGGAGCCGCACATTCAAGCACCAAAACTGTCAACACAAAAGCACTCTCATATCAAAGGAAATAAGAGATAATTTATTGCGAGCCAACTATGTGACCATGACATAAGAACAGTGATTCTCTTTCTTCCTAGCAATATGTTCCAACTTGGAAGTGTGAATAAACTTTGGTAGTTGTAGCACAACAGAGAGAAACAAATCAGAACCCATTCCAAATACTTTGGCAGGATCATCAACCAGGCAGGAGGGCTACAGAAAACAAAAGAAAATCACTGCCAGGGATCTCAGATATTGTCCAATCACATTCTTAGCTTTTGGTTCTGGGAAATCCAGTGTCCTACTGAGAATACATTTGAAATGTTTATCTGATAGTCCTAATCACGTTAGGTCAAAGACAGAGGTGGGCATAGATGAGATGGAGAAGACTCTGAAAGTGGGGGGACATGTTAAGTCTTGCTGAAAATGGTAAGATTGTCAAGTCTCCTCATTATGTTACAGAGCTGTAAGCTGCACGAAGACACTTTTAAAGTAGCTTAGAACCTAGAAGTAGTTCAGGGAGTTCAAAGCTTGCAGTATCCCTGAGGGAATCATCACCCAGGGTGAAATGGGATTTTTGGTAGTGTAAATGCCTATGAACCATCCCTGCCTCTGTCAATAACTCCTCATCCATACCTCTGAAAGCAACATCAATAAATTCATTGGTTCACCAAATTGTATTTAGGTCTATCACTAGTTGCATATCAGGCAGTTACCTTTCCTTTAGGACAAGCCTCATAGAATATCAATTAATGGCTATTAAAGTGATTAAATACAGTCTAGTATAATTTGGCTGTGGGCTGATAACATTTTCACTCTATACAGCATGAGTTTTAATCAGCTACTTAACCTTGCATTATCCTTTCTGCAAACTCCAGCCTTCCCCAGTAGGAAACATAAGTACTATCACTCCCTCACTACTACAAACTTTGAGGCTGAGTTTCCCACATATGGGATGCTGATGGTGTTGGCACAGCCAAAGTACAAAGGATAAGCTGTATGTTGAGAAACTACCTTTGTGCTCAGTGTGTCTCCCCTCCCAGGTAAGAATAACACCACTATGGAGAATCTTGTGTGGCTTTCTTTTTTCTGGGAATTTCAATTCACATGCCACATTTTCTTTATCTTCAACTACTAATTTTAAATAGTTTTTAATAACAGTTTTTTCTTTTTAAGATTTGGGGATTTTTTTTTCCTATTGAGTTTTGCTGATCTTGTTATAGAAAACATGTAACTTTCTAAGACACAGAAGAAATCTTTCTAAGGTACCATCTGATGGTTCTATCTGCTTCATGTATTCTGTTTTCTGTACCACTAGGAGGTAAATTCTTTATATTTTTCCAGCTGGAGTATCCTCTTTGCCTATGTATTGAATTTTAAGTATTGGACAGAAATTATATACAGCTTATTTTTGGATTTATCTCAAGAGAGAATCCTTGAAATCAAATCCTAATCTCAAAAAAATAATCAACAAGATAAAACTCCTTAGAGGGAGTTTGGCCACCAATGAGAGAGAGAGAGAGAGAGAGAGAGAGAGAGAGAGAGAAAAGAGAGAGAAGAGAGAGAAGAGAGAGAGAAATTATTTAAGAATAAAAGGTTGTCCTATAGAGTTAAATCCTGGCAAAGGGTTGCTATCCACCTCAATTGTTTCTGTTCCCGAACAAAAGACACACACACACACACACACACACACACACACACACACACACACCCTTTATATGCCTAGCCTCTAGGCTATGAGTGAGCCCCAATTTATGCTATGGCCCTCTTATAGCATATAACCCTGGGCTTTCTCATGAATGAGCAGTGTTTTCTCTTATTAGCTCTATCATCATCATCTTGAAAAACCAGTGAGGTTACGAATCATCATTGTATAAATATGAGGAGCATCTTCTGGTATAAAACCACAGTTTTAAAGTTCTTAACTCATATAGAAGTTTGCTCAAATAAAAAAATTGCAAATTTTTATTCTTATGCTTTTATTTTTTTAAGATTTATTTATTATATATAAGTACACTGTAGAATTCCTTATTTTTAAATATGTTCTAAGTTTTAATGACAAATTGTTACCTGCAATTTGAATTACTTCAACATGAAGTCATTTATGGGAAGAGTTTACTATGTCTGCTGTATAATTAAAAGAACTTTCTACTTAAGTAGACTCAAAATAATTCAGTTGAGTGTTATTAGAGGTGTTATATTTGTGATGATCAACTCCAATGTGCAATTCATTGTCTAAGTTTATTTAATATATGAATTATATAATCACATGGACATGAATAATTGAACTTTATTGTGACTTTTAGCAAGAGTGATCAACTCATGCTAAAATAAAACAGATCCATCCCTTATTTCATGGTTCATAGAATAAAAACAGTTTCCTGTTTTATGAATTCAAAGTAATTCTTGAAGACACTCATTATGCATCCAAGACAGAAATTCATTTGAATACAGGCAAGAAAGATAAGGGAGTTGAAATATGAGAAACCCTATATTGCCCAATTTCCCACTTTTTTTTTCCAGTCAGGTTTAAACTAAATTTAATTTGCTCTTATTTCTTTCAATTTTTTTCTCTTTTATTCTGTTTAGATAAAACTTAACCTTATGAAAAGTCACTGGACTTGGCAAAATATTTCTTCCCATTTTACTTGATGAAGTATATCAGAAATTGAAGAGGGTTCTAATGTTATCTCAGTGCCCATTTAACACAGTTGCCTCTTCAAGAGTTGTATAATATAATTAGTTAATCACGTTACTTTATTTATTTGTTAGTTTAGTTTTAATAAAAATATATAAAAACTAGGGAGAGTGAAGGGGGAAGAAATAATGTAATTTCATAACAAAACCTAAAAACAGCTTTTAGTCATTTTACTAAAAAGGAATTATAGAACATATAGTCAACATTTTTGCATGTATACTGTGTCACTCATTGGCAAGAAGCATCTTGAATTTAAAGAGGTCTATAAACATCCTTACCTCCCTCAGAGAATACCACAATATCTGGCAATCATCCTTTCATGGAATTAATGAATAAATTTTGAGTTTCATTTTCTATGCCCTTATCTTCCTTGACACTTATTTCCATGTAAGTCAAACAGTTCTCTAGCTTCTGTAGAAGAGAAAATCAGTTCATAGCTCGGCAAGAAAACTGGCAGGCACTAAACTATTCAACTGTAGAGAAGACTTTCCAGTTGACCTTTCAGACATAATCAAACTTTACCCATGTAGCAAAACATCATGTCAAAGACCTTGTTTTTCTCTGGCTAACTTTCAGTATGCCTACATGTCGTTCTGACCTCAACACACTTGGGTTGTATAGTAGATAATTAAATAGTATACAAAAAAGATTGGCCACAAAGTCCTCAGTCTTCCTTCCAGATATGCTCATGACAACCTGTACCAAAGACTTCTGAAGAAATCTTTATAACATCTCTCGTGCTATACCACTTGGTTCCGGAAACATGACTGGGATAAGAAGCGAATGAAGGATGACACAATGATACACCTACAGAAAAGCTAGAATCATACTTGCTATCACACTTGCTGTGAATACTCTGATGGAGCCCCAGCTATCATACCATCACATGGAACCTCGGGGCATTTATTGTACATAGCCCAGAGGAAAGACGTTAGTCTAGTCTTGGTAGGAGACTGTAAATATCTGAAAGGAGGATGCTCCAGCTGATAATTTTTGCACATGCTGCCAACATGTGTACCTGGACCAGAAAGTTTTGCCATTACTCTACACCTGATACTAGGATAGAATAGGCTTTGCCCTTTTTTCTGAGTCTGAGGCATTAGGTAGTGAAAGTAGAAGACAGGGTATAAACTCAGGAAGTTAAACAGATACTACAGGAGACACAATCTCACAACACCCTCCATGATCCTTTGGCTCTTAAAATTCTCTCCTCCCTCTCTTTAGAAGGGTTCCTTGGGCCTTAGGTGTAAAGAGTGTTTTGCAGATGTGTCTACTAGGGACACAATGTGTAGATGTGTAACTAGGGAGGAAAAAAAAAGGGGAGAGACAAGAGAGAATCCTTGCAATCAAATCATAATCTCAAAAAATCAGAAAGAGAGAGAGAGAGAAATTATTTAAGAATAAAAGGTTGTACCGTAGAGTTAAATCCTGGCAAAGCGTTGCTACCCACCTCAATTGTTTATGTTCCCAAACAAAAGACACACACACACACACACACACACACACACACACACACACACACACACAAACACACACACATACACACCCTTTATATTTTAATATGTCTTGTGCAGCACAATAGCACTGTCTAGCCTCTGGGCTAGAATCTGCCTCCTGCTCCATACTCATTTGAGGTGCCATCTGGGCTGGGCTTTCTTGGCTCAGAGCCCAGGGTGCTCTCCTTGCTTCTCTACCCCATGGCAGCCTCTGTGTCTCTCCCCTCTCCACACTCTCCTAAAGCATGACTGATCTTCTCCTTCCTCCTCTGGAGTCCCAACCTCGAAAATCCTAAAATCCTACCTCTGTTTGTCCTCCCCAGTTATTGGCTGCTGGTGTCTTTAATTACCAATCAGAAGCAAGTAATGAGAGGTTCTAAGAAGCTACATGAAGACGCTTTTCTATAAACAGAATTATGGGGAATGTAATTAACATTCATAATACAGTCATCATAATAGAGATACAATGTTGTTGCCTCCATAATCCAGGTGAAAGGAGTGAAGGAAGGTTAGTGTCCCATAGAAGCAGAAAAAACAAGGGAGAATACTCCTCCCTTAAAGAAGAAGCTTAATACATACCTTGACTTTAGCCTAGTAGAATCTGTATAAGAATTATAATCTCCAGAAATAGGAGATAATATATTCATGTTGGTTTAAGTAACTAAATGTGTCTCAAATATAAAACAAATGCAAGTATATTGTATACATATGTTTACAACATGTTCCTGTAAAAGCGGGATGCCTATGCATTTATAAAATAGAATAACTAAGGCGTTCCCTTTCAAATGTCAATAACTCAGAGCTTAGTTATAAGATTTCAGGCCTACACCCCCAGTTCTGTCATTGATTCCTGACACGGCCAATATTTAGCTTGAACTTATGCAAATCTTCAATATGTTGTCAATGTAAGTTCATGTGTGAAACTTCTGATTGTGCCTATACAATACCATGTGCTTGAAGTTATCCTCTATCTCTGGATTTTGCTTGCATCCCGTTTTCTTTGCCTTGAAGTTCCCTGAGCATGTGTAGGCATGTGTGTAATGTGTGTGTCCCATCTAGGGATGAATTTTCTACAGCATCTTATAATATCTACATGTTAATCAGTTGTGGATCTCTGTTAATTACCATCTGTACTGGCTAGTTTTGTGTCAACTTGACACAAGCTGGAGTTATCACAGAGAAAGGAGCTTCAGTTGGGGAAATGCCTCCAAGAGATCCAGCTGTAAGGCATTTTCTCAATTAGTGATCAAGGGGGAAGGCCCCTTGTGGGTGGGACCATCTCTGGGCTGGTAGTTTTGGGTTCTATAAGAGAGCAGTCTGAGAAAGCCAAAGGAAGCAAGCCAGTAAGTAACATCCCTCCATGGCCTATGCATCAGCTCCTGCTTCCTGACCTGCTTGAGTTCCAGTCCTGATTTCCTTTAGTGATTAAAAGCAATGTGGAAAGTGTAAGCTGAATAAACCCTTTCCTCCCCAACTGCTTCTTGGTCATGATGTTTGTGCAGGAATAGAGACCCTGACAAAGTCACCATCTAACTGTAAAATGTTTCACTGAGGAAAGAGAGATGCACTGTCCCGTGTATATAGAATTAAGTTCTTTGGGGGATAGTTTTGACACTGAGGAAACTAACTTTTAATTAAGGCTGACTTGGGAAGACAAAGTATTAACACTGTACAGAGAAAATAAAGGTAGTTGAATTTAGAGACAGTTTAACTTTTACCCTCTGACATAAAACATGTAGGTATCTGAAACTTTCTAGTCACAGATAGAATCATAATATTTTCAGTGCTGTGGATCACCATACCTCAGTCAAGTGTTACTGTGAATTATATATAGTTACTGTGGAATATATTATAATAGACAGCAGAAGTATGAATGGATACATCCTGTGTTTATCTTATTGTGATTCCTGTTCATATCATAGAAATACATGATATGAATAAATTAAAAATTCTATATACATACTAAGCATATAGGAAAGAATAATATGTTAGAGAGGTAAAATAAAGTCCCTAGATTTATGCTCACTTACAAATACTTTAGTACCATAAGAACAAATATCTGAGTCAATTACTTATGTTAACTATAAATGACTTGAATAAGACAAAAGTAACAATTTATAGCCATCTTTGTTTATATTATCTACTTGGCCAATGTGAAAAGTGATTGCATTTTATTGGTGAATTCTTGCTAATATAATCAAAGCATTATAACAATTGTAACTTTCCTTCATGTGTTTGTGTGTGTATGTGTGTGTGTGTGTGTGTGTGTGTGAGTGTATGTGTGTGTATGTGTGTGTTTATGTGTGTGTGTGTGTTGTTTTGAATTGGAATATATCAACACAGCCAGAAAGTGACATTTGATGTGGCAGGTCAACTTTATCTATTGGTAAGGCTTACCTAAATAAATTTTAGTTTACCTATCAGGAACACCAATATACCTTTATTATCATACCTCAGGTCTGAGTTATTTCTGATGTATATCATAATAGAGTTCACAGAAACTTCACTTGTCTGAGGTATGGTGGTTCACAAAACTGAGAAAATTATTCTGCCCAAGATTAGGAAACTCCAAATACCTATAAGTTTTATGTCAGAGGGTAAAAGATAACCCCCCCCCTCAAATTAAGATACTAACATTTATGTGAAATTGAAGAGATTTGGTGGTCAAGGATTATATAATCCTTCTATATAATAAGCTTGTTTCTGCATGCAATATCTATTAGCACATGTGCAACATATGGTGGGCTTCTTTAAACTTGAAAAGTAACACAAACTACATTTGGATGTGTTAGTCTTACCAATTAAATAATATAAAAACTAGCAAGCCCAAGAACAGGAGATGGCTTTGCAAAACATTTAACCTATGATGTGATTAGTTTTCACACCCAGGTTTTGCAGTCTGGTAGAACTAGTCTAGATGCCTGTGGCAAGCAAAGGTACTCTCTTATAAAACCATTTGTTGACTGCTGAGTCAGACTTGGGCATGTAAAGGATGGCATGATATGGCTCTTACCTGGAGAACAGAGCCAGCAAGATATAGGCCTCCACAAGTGTTGATGGTTGCTGTGGGTATAAGGCTTTTTATATACTAAAGTATACATTTTCATATTCCTCCTTCAGGAATGTCCTCTCTGCCAAAGATAATGACTCTAGGATAATCAGAGATTGCACAAGTCCCTGATGCTAGCCTGTGACTAATGTGTCAGCAAAATGGTGAAAGAACTCTGAAAACATGAGTTCAAACACATATAATTTCTCAACTATGCAAACTATAAGGGTGCAGTATGAATTGTATGAGATTCACAGATCTAAAAAAACAGAGGAAGCTGCACTATGAACCATCTTGTCCAAAAGACACTAAGGAAGGAAATAAAGAGATCTAGGGAGTGATAATCACAGGGCAAGAACCCACCAAGCTAAGATTTTTGCTTATACTTACAAAGGCAGGCAGGTTCTCTCTTTCAAGGTCAGCCTAGAAGAGAGGGCATTTAGGTTCAGGTGCAGGGATGGTAGGAATGGTAATTTCTTGGCAGGGTCCCACTCAGCTATCTTACAGCCCATGCTTAACAAAGGCAAGCATAGTACTGAATTCATGTGCAATGTTAAATAATAATGTGCTTGCAGTTTCTTTCTAAGAATCAAGGGGTTAGGGTCTTTCAAGGCCACTCTCATTCATGGAATAACCAAAAGGGAATCTGAATTAATGACTGAATTGATATGTAAATAAAAGACTGGGCCCTTGACCTTCAAGAGAAGAGTTATTTAGAGTTTTTAGAGTTGCAAGAAAAAGTTGTCTTGAGAAAGAGAGAACAATCTGGAAAGCTGTCTTGAGTAGAACATAGGACATCAGCTTGCAACCCACGATTTAACTTCAGGTCTTTTTTTTTCACCACTCTCAAACACCCATTCTCTCAAGAACCCTTCTCTGAGCCTATGCTTGTTCTTGGCAGTTGACCCAAATAGTAGAATTAGTACAAATCTCAAGGGCTATACAAGGGATATATTTTCTTTTTTGTGATTAAGTGATGTATTTGTGGACATTGTGTTTCTGACACTAAACTCTTGTACAGATTGAAAGCCTAAAAGATCATTATGTGGCTATATAAATTGAACTTCTTACATTAAACTGAGTGTTAGTGGATCCAAGATGCCATGAGACTAAACTAATTCAAGTTTCTGAGTTTATTATTGAATGGTGATGATACATAAACAATATATTTTATTGGTCAAAAGATACATCATTTAATCATTTATTCATATTTTATAACATTTATTGTATACCCATAGTATTGATGGCCTCCATGAACTCATAAGCTATAGTTTTGTATGGAATTCCATATGGTAACAGAGATTAAAACTACTTTGTGTAAATGAATCTGGACATAATATAATAGCTGGATTACAAGCTACTTCTCAAGAGTGACTATGACATTTCTTGCTAAAGAAAGTCCTATTTAGATAGAATTTCAATCAAGTACCACATGTGATTGTACATTCTAACCAGGAAAAAAAGTGGCATGACCTAGGGTTACATAGTAGACAACACAAAGAGGTTATTTGATTGGTCTGGTATATACAAATGACTAAACAGGAAGAAAAGTAGTTTTGGATATCCTGGAAGAATAATACAAATGAAACACATCTTTAGAAAATGTTGTCATTGTGTAAATATTATAGAATATATGTACATAAATATAAATGGAACAGACTACCACACATCTAGGCTGTTTGGTCTAGTCTATTGATCCTACCTTATAAACCTACCTTATAAATAGCATGTGACTTCACTGAATACTTTGGGAATTTTACTATAAATTTGATATAAATTTGTATATGTAAACATATCTAAAATATTCAAAGGGAACAACAAAAATATAGTATAAATGATTTTTAACACAGTGCATCTGCAAACCCAGTACCACGCTTATGGGCTGGCAGTTACTCCATGAAATTAGTGGAAAGAAGGGAATTGTGGGTTAGTTCCTTATGTTATTGTTCAATTTTATATTCTTTATAAACAATGTATACTTAACCCACACACAATTTACAGAAAGATATTTGTTTCCTTAATAGTGAATTAAGTATAGGTCAATGCAACTTTTTACTTTACAAACTTTTTAATGTATATTTTAAGCTTCCTACTCTTGTAATAATATTTAGATTTAAAGATTAACATAATAAACTTTTCTTTCCTTATATTTTATTCCATGACCTCTTCTGTATTTGTAATTGTTTTTAATTTGTGCATTTAAAATAGTTTACTAAAACACATTTCAAGTAGTTTATTAAAAACGAATACAGGAACACACTCACAGTAGCCCTGTACAGTCACAAGCTCATTACTATCACTGTTTTCTCTCTCCTCATCTTCCCCTGCTGAACAGCCTTCAGGGCCATAACACACAGGTGGCCATATCATATAGTAGCAGGTCCATCTTCTAGAATACATCTTAAAGTGCCAACCACCAACCATACACTCAAAGAAATCTTTTCACAGAGACTTCAGAATCCTGGCAAAGGTATAAGATCTAAAAACAGTGATATCCTTAGTCAAGGATTCATGACCACCTGAATAACATAACAGCTACTGACTGACTAGGTAGCAAACAAGGCTTCCCAACCTAAAGAGATTCTGAGGGCTTTGTGGTTTGCAAAGCAAATGTAGCAACTGCAACTTTGGCAAGGGTCACACTTTTCTCACAGTATGTATCATCAGCAATGCCAATGGAAGACTTTAAATTCATTTAGACTCTCCAAATACTAAGGTGGAAAAGATGATGTGTCATGCCTACTGTTGGCAGGAATGCCTCCAAGCATAACCCACCAAATACCTATGGACTGAAATAAAATATGAGTGTTCTGCTATAGCATGTGATAGGTTTGGAAATATATTTTAAACCTAAGGTTTTATTCATTTTATAATCTGTGTAAGTGATGTATACAGTCTTCAGTTCTTCCTATGTGAATATTAAGGAAATAAATATTTTACAGATAATATTTAAATCTCAGTTTCATTTAAGACCCATCTATTCCATTCAATGAAAACATGGAAACTATTACTTGAACTTATCAAATTTAAAATAAAGTTCTCCCCTAAAATTGTATTTGATTCAGTGAGTGTAAAATATTAAACTTATAAATGTTAAAAATGTTTAATAAAAAATTAAATAAAAAATAAAATTACTTTTAAAAATTTAAATATTAATGTAGTCTATAAATACAATTTTTATTGGTAACAGTTTTCCTTTTTACTTGTATGCATTTTTATTTTTCTCATAACAAAAAAAAATTTAATTGCAAATGAAGAAACTAAATTTCCTTAGGAAAAAAATGGATCACACTTTGAGGAAACAGAGTTAATATTCAAACATCTGATAGAGTCTTTTTGTCTTAACTAATAGATTTTCAATTCTTTCTACCAAAAAAATGATCTTTAGAAGTATTACAAAGTAAGAGACTGGGTCACAAAGTTTTAAACTGCAAGTTAGTTATTAAAAAATCTGTGCATTCTGTACATTTTATTTTGACACTCCACCAGAAATATGTAATACATTATTTCCTAACAAAGAAAAATTAAATTAGATCATAAGTATAAGAAATGAGCAAGCTTGGATATAATAATTTACATATAAGTTATATGGACTGGAAAATTAAAATCAGTATACTAAGTTATAACATAGAAACATATACCATAAATGAAACACAGGAGCTATTTGAAGACCATCCAGATAAACAGAAATAATTAGTGGTAAAATGAATTTTCATCAACAAATGGATGTTCTCAAGCTCTAACAGCTAACAATAAATTAAACTACTTCCAATATCTACACTGCATTGGGCTGGAAAGATGAATCATCTGTTCAGAGCACATTTTGCTCTTCTAGAGGATCTGTGTTCAATTCTCCGCATTCATATAGTTCACATCAGTTTGACTCTAGTCTCAAAGGGTCTACTGCCTTCTTCTGGCTTCCATTAGCCAGGTATTTATATGGTTCACATGGTGCACATGCATACATGCAGGTAAAACATTTGAATATAAAACATACATAAATATATATGTCTTGGGTAGAGTCACTGTGACAGCATAGCAGTAGATCTGAGAACCAAGATGTCCATTAACTGATTGACAGTCAGGAAGGGAACAGTGTGGAAGCACTGGACAAAAGGATGATTCATGGTCTGGGCAAGATGGAGTGGCCAATGTAATATTTCATTAAGCAACTCACAATAGTCTAAAATGTCAAATTTATGAATTATGTATTTATGGAACTTTCCATTTAATATTTTTTGGGCTGTGGTTGAATGAGGGCAACTAAAACCACAAAGAGTAAAACCATGGATAAGAAAAAACTCTATAATTACAGAAAGAGAGAAAGACTCCAAGGCAGAATGAAATGCTATGTAGCTTTGGATCAGGCGACTATCCTCACAAAAGAGGCATTTGTGTTCACATATTCCTGCTTCATATCTGAAAACAAACTCTATTTAATTTCTAAGGCTACAAACTATTTGCATAAATACAACAAATTTCTTCTTTAGTTTCTGACTAGTTAAAGAGTTTCTTCATTGACTATCTTGTTCACAACACATCAAAACAATGGAAAGTTAAAACATGCTATTTAAAATCTCCAACTTTCCTCATGTATTCCTCATGACTTTCACTTCCTAGTGAATTTAGAATCAGAGTAGGGTATGAGTAAATGGATCACCTCTGACTATCTGTTTGTTACATATATATGGAGCAAAGACAAATCAAGCAATATGTAAGAATGAAGAGACCTGTTCAGATGTCCCTCAACTAAAGAATGGATGAAGAAAATGTGGTATATCTACACAGTACAATACTATTCAGCTACTAAAAACAAAAGCATTGCAAACTTTGCAGGCAAATGGATAGAACTTGAGAATATCATCCTGAGTGAGGTTAGATTTTTCAAAACCTTACTTTTAATAAGGATTCTCATACTTTGGTCTAATTTCTACCCTGCCATCCAATGGAAGGAGAGAAAAGATGGTAAGTAGGATAAGGAAATGTGGAACTGTTTAGAAGTAGTTGTTTGCTAAAAGGCCAACAGTACAGTTCAAAAGTGCCACCAAACGAAAAATTAACAACTGCAACATAATCCACCAGGAACACCCAGGCCTCTGTTGAGTCAGCATAAGTCAGCAGTAACTACCAGAACCAGCTGGAATGCCAGAACGAGTTCTCTGCCACGCCTCTCTCAAGGAAGTGAAGATCAGTAATGACAGAAAACTAAGGAAGCCTTGCAAGGCCCCCATCACTGTTGAGTCCTACTTATACTCTCTCCAAAATCCTGTATCATTTCACGGGTCTCGTCTCAGCAAAACACCACATGAGTTGGCCTCACCAAGACATCATGTGAGTCTGTATTACATGTCACAAAAACTTCCACTTCAACCCAGACCCAAAAGGACATGAATGGTATATACTCATGTGTAAGTGGATATTAGCCATAAAAGACAGAATGCCCATGCTACACACTACAGACCCAAAGAAGCTAAACAAGAAGAAAGATCCAAACAAGGATTCTTGAATCTCACTTAGAATAAAATAGAATAAAATAAACAGATAAAAGAGAATAAATAGAATAAAATAAAAAGAGGCAGATGGACGGAGGGAACTGAATGGAAAAGAGAAAGGGGAGAGGAATGTGTGGTTTAGGATCAGCTCTGGGGAGGGATAGGAGGATAAATCAAAATCTTCAACTGACAGGGTCAGGAGGTGGGAAGCATCTTAAGGATATGACAGAAACCTGGGATAGGAGAGGTGCCCAAGAGTCAATAGGGGTGACCGTAGCTGTGACTCACAGCATTGGTAATATGGAGCATGAAGAGACTACCTCCTGTAGCTAGGCAGCAACACCAATAGAGAAATAGGGACACCAACCCACTGATAAAACTGCCACCCCAATTAATACTGTCTACCAGAAATGCATGGAGAGGGCATAGAGCAGGGACTGTGGGAATAGACAAATCATAACCAGCACAACTTGAGACCCATGCCATGGGCAATTACCAATCCTTGACAATATTAATGATACTCTGTTACACCTGCAGACAGGAGCCTGGCATGGCTTTCCTCTAAGAGGCTCCACCTAGATGATGACTCAGAAGGATGCAGAGACTCACAGTCAGACAGTTGATGGAGCTTGGAGACTCTTATGGAAGGATTAAGGAGGCAGAAGGATTGCAGGCCAGGAAAGAAACAGGAGCTCCACAGGAAGACTAACAGAGGCAACTAACCTAGACCCCTGGGACAGTCAGAGACTGAAACAACCAAAAAGCCCACACAGACTGGACCTAGTCCCCCACCCACCAGACATATGTAGCAGATGTGCAGCTTGGTCTTTATGTGGGATCCCAAACAACTGGAATGGGGGCTATCCCAAAAGCTGTTTCCTGTCTGTGGGATATGTTCTTCTAGCTGGGCTGCCTCAGGAGGAGAGGATATATCTGGCCCCATAGAGACTTGATATGATCCCCACTTGCAGAGGGGAAGGGGAAGGGGTATTGGGGGAGAGGATTGTGGAAGGGCGTAACCATCAGAAGGCAGGAGCAAGAGTGGGATGTAAAGTGAATAAATAAAAACTAAAAATTTTCAAAATAACAATGTGAAAACGTGAATATAATTAATTTGCTTGGCATATTTACACACACACACACACACACACACACACAAACAATTCCAGAGGAGACCCCTGAGGAAGGTATCTGGTATTTAAATTATGGATATAATGGAATATAGTAGATGAAGATTTGCAAAAGATATAGTTCAAAGATGATTGTAGGAATATTCCCTGATAGAATAATCTCATCAATATATCATATATGAAACTTCACAGTTTTTCAGTGATGTTTGTAAATAACCAGCAGAACTCATTTTTAGAAATTAACATTTGTGTTAAATTGTGAAGGCAAATGGTCTAAGTTGACTTGACTTTCAGTAGGTGTTCACCCAACATCCTTTTTGGGTTGACTTTTATAGAGGAGTGAAATAGATGGTTCTTGCTTCACTGATCCTATATCTAAAGGAAAGTTACAGTATATACCATACTTGGGAAAGACTGAACCGTAGATGCAAGCTGCACAGCTAAGACTCATTCTCAATGAGTGGGTGAAAAAAAAGCTTGTGGTGGAGCACTTTGTGCTTGAAGAAGAGGTAGGAAAGGCAGCCTAGGCAACAGATTGGAAGGTCAACGGAGGGGGATGGAAGTGATGGACAGAGGACAGAGGACAGAGGACAGATGGCCTGTCCACTGCTAGTTCTTCAGAGGCCATATCAGAGCATCCTGTTTAAGGGTTTATTCCTTTTTGTTGTGCTTTCATTCCCAAATTAGGTCTGAATAGTATCTCCACTCTCTGGCTCTGACAATTAATCATAGGCATTTCCTCCCCATTTGTCAACACTGGCATCTGTCAGTTCAGTCAATTTTATATATATATATATATATATATATATATATATATATATATATATATATATATATATAATAGGCAAGGCACATGTGGAATGACAGGCCCATTTGATTGAGAAGTCTGGAAGATCGAGTTTTCCTTAAATAGGTAGCAATAATCAATTGTGTTGTCTTGAATGATTTATCTGAGTTCTTCAAACAGAGTTCCCATCTAAAATAAAAATGGGAGGGTCACATAATTGTCTGAGCAGTCACGAGCTGATGCTGAAGGCCTGAAGGATGACTGGAGATTTATTGAGAACATTGGTAATATCCTTATTTTAACTAAAAACGCAAACAGGCTAAAGAGGGGTTTAAGGCCAAAGCTTACTTGAAGGAAAAGAGGATTTAGTCATCCCTATATAGAGGCTTTCTGACTTTAACTTAAAGCAAGTTTGACATGCCACTCCTCAGCCAGGTTAGCAAGCTCTGTAGGAGATGGCATCAGCAGAATTCTCAATGGCGAATGTTTACTGAATATGACTGCATGGGTAAGCCCAAAATTAGCTACTAGCAGTCAGTGACTCCTTGCTTTGCATGGACATCAGTATATCCCAAATGTGTATATTCTGTAGATGTTTCAAAATCCCAGGACAAACCAGAATATTGACTATGTTACCGCCTCATTGCAAATCCTTGGCTTTTGCCCTGCAAAGTTTTTCATGGTACAGAGAAAATAGCTAAGCATATATTTTATGTAATGTAAAGAGAAAGTTACAAGTATTTCACATATGCAATAAAAATATATATGAAATGTACATCAGAATGATTAATACAAATAGATACTCAGAGAGTTGTGGTGAAGTTTGGCGTTATCATCAAAGATTTTAAAGATCCTTGGAGTCCAGCTATCCAGATATTATTCACTTGTAGTTTTATAATGTGCATCTAATTATTAGAAGTCAAAACTAATAATAAAACCAGAACTCATTGCATGTCCTTTTCTCAGGAAGATAAACACTGCTAGCTTGCTGGAATTAGAGCTGTATTCTTAGTTGTTGAAATGTGGTGCATGAAAATTTGAGAGAGGCATTAGAGAGATGGCTCAGCAGTGAGAAACGTTCTATGCTCTCATAGAGGGCTTGAGTTTAATTCCCACCATCCACTTAGCAGATAACAACTGTTAGTAAATACTCCCAGATCATGCACCCTTTTCTGGCCACTGTGGGTACTACATGAAAGAGCACACAATGATACATTCAGACATGAATAAAAATGAAATCTCAAAAAAAAAAGTTTAAATTTGAGAGAAATTGAATGAATTCAATTAGTGATAAAATATAAAACTACCAATAAACTGTGATATTAAATGTTCTAATTCATAGAGTCATTTATTCTACTTTTAAAAAAGGAACAGACTTAGAATTAAGACTCTAATGAAAGTTCATACTTGAATGTGGGGTAGTCACAACTTAGAATAAAATATAATGTTTTTAAAAAACCAAGATATATATCACTCCTTCCCTCCCTCCATTCCTCCCTCTCTCCACTCCTCCCTCCCTCCATGCGTGTGTGTGTGTGTGTGTGTGTGTGTGTGTGTGTGTGTGTGTGTGTGTTTATGTGTTCAAAAACTTGTGCACAAGAGATAAAAAGTGGACAGAGATGAGGGGGTGAGTATGACTCTAGCACAATGGCCAGCATGTTTATGAACAGAAGCCATTATAATGCATTATTCTTAGCTGCTGTCTGAGCTACTGTCTGAGTCATCCTATGTTCTATGGGACAACACTCATGGGATTGTGAGTAAACACCTAGAAAATAATATTGATTTTCCACCCCTGTACCCTCTCAAAGTGCTATTGGGTAACTACTATACAAAATTAAGCTAGAAGGGCTGTAAAAACAAGAATGTCTCTATTTTCCACATGATAGCATTTGTAACATAAATACACACTAGAATTCCTCTGAAGTGTACATGTACTGCATCTCTCTTAATGGACAGAAATCAATTAATTGATAGAGAAGACAAGTAGAGAAAATAAATCTATGCTTACAAATTCATGGCCTAAACTTTTAACCTAAATTCTTTATTCTTTTTTTATGGCTCTGTCATATTTTGAAGTATCATATGCTTTTTATCCACAAAGCATAAAACTAAGAATGTCTTGGCAGTTCCTGTGACTTATTCATTTTTTCATTTTTATAGCCAGGCAAGTTATATTTGATTCATTTTTTTTATAAAACTAGCAATTTACACTTGGTTGTTATATCTTCTCCATTTTTATCAGAATCTGGTCACCTGATGAACATAGGAGCAAATAAACCTTTCAGATTAATATAGAGCTATTTGTCCCCTTCTACTTTGGAGACATTGGAAAAGAAAAAAAAACTGCAATGGGAAAGACATTTATTTTTCTTCAGCTGTGAGTTTTCTGCAAGGCATGTAAACTCTCTAATCCAATATTAAGGAATAACCACTTCCAGCAGTTATTCAGCAAAGCAAAGATTTTTTTTTTTTTTATTAAGAGCCATTGTTATCTCAAAGAGAAAATAGTCATGCTGATTCTGATAGTCTCACCTCAAAACACTATGGTTTGAGTTCACACACTGACAATAGTTTAAACATATGAAAAGCACCTTATTCCAGAAATGCCTGAGAAATATGAATTTCTTATATAGAACATGCACCACAAAGAGATGAGTGTATTTCAAAGGTCAAAACAGTACTCTTTTAGCTGTTATGTGAAGGGTTGATGTTTCCTGACATACTCATGTGCAAAAGTTCTTGGTTGTCCATGATAGAATTGTCTATAGAGTTCATAACGTTAAAAAAAAAAAAAAGTCTCTACAATTTAGAAAAAGAAGGAAATGGGAGTATAAGGAAGATGAGAAAAAGAACAATAAGAAATGAAGACAAAGAACAACAAGTACAAGAAGAATAAGAAGAGAAGGAGGAGGAGCATACGTGTAATTATTATTTTTATTTTCTTAGATGAAGGAGAGAGATGTGGGCCATATCTATGTTTTACAAATAAATAGCTTAGACTGATTCCACAGCATTTCTATGCACCTATCCCGGGGCCTAAAAGCTTCTAGCCTCTGAGGATTACTACTACAAAACCTCATCATTTCTAGCTCTTTCTGAACTCTGGCTGGCTGCTTCAACTCAGTTGACAGGCTCGAAATCCTCTCCATGCCAACTGATTCAAACTGGCTTCTCTCTGCTTCTGACTGAATTGCTTTGCTTGGAAATACTGCCTCTGATCACAAGGAACCGAACTGATCCTGGCTGAACATGAATGAATTGAATTGAATTGAATTGAATTGAATTGAATAGAATTGAATTGAACTGAACTGAATTGGAATTGAAATGAACTGAATAAATTCTCTCTCTCTCACACACACTGCTATTTTAATAGCTTCTTTTTCATGTCTATTATCTTGAGAGTTGGGCAAATTCTATCTCTGACTCATTCTCTCAAATCTCTCTGATTCATCACTTTGTCTATCCCTCAATCATTGTTTTGTATTAAAATCTTGTGAAGAACATATGCCCCAGTACAGGGGAATGCCAGGGCCAAGAAGCGGGAGTATTGGGTTGGGGAGCAGGGCGGGGGAGGGTATATAGGGGCTTTGGGGATAACATTTGAAATGTAAATGAAGAAAATATAATAATAATAATAATAATAATAATAATAATAATAATAATAATAATAAAGTGTGTACTAAAGGCATGTCTGTATTCTAACCAGATATATTAAGGTGTATACTAAGGACATGTCTATATTCCAGCTAGAGGGATTAAAGGTATGTAGTGTGTCTGCATTCCAGCCAGATATGTGACACATTGCTAGACCAGCCATGTTGCTGGATTAAAATTCTTCTAAGTGGAAGGAGTAGAGGGAGGATGAGAACAAGGAGGAGGAGGTGGAGAAGGAGGAGGTAACTTAACTGAACCTGAGCTGAGCTGATAACCCCAGTACTAAGATGGAGACAAGGGAAACAGGATTTCAAATCTAACACGGACAACACAGTAAGTGTGAAATTACACTGTGCATCATGAGACCCTGTCTCACAAAGTTAAAATAATTTAAAAAGCAAAGAATTTATTGAAGCAGACCAACTATAAAGTAAAAGAGTAATAAGAGATGTAGAAGGATGCAGGCCTGTCCTGTTTTGTTTGATATCATAAAATATTTAGCAGAAAAATGTTAAACATGGTAATAGGGGGAAATTCTTGAATACATATTAAAATACACAGTTATATTTCAAAACATTTTTAAAAAATTTTTCCTTAATGATCAAAAAACATGAGTGATATTATCAGTCACATTTTATTGATGAAGAATCGAAAGAATAAAGGGGAATTATATTTTAATACATATATCTAACAAATATTATGGTCAGGATATGCTTTCAACATTCTTCTGTCAATACTTCACAGTATAGACACTGTGAAATGTAATACCCAAATGCAGCAAGAGGTGAGTATACAAACTTTAAACCTAAAATCAAATATATAGAATATATATAACCAAAAAGAAGCCATCAGTTGCAAGAGAGGGAAGAGAAGGGAAGAAATGGAAGGAAGGACATGGGAGAGGTTGGAAAAAGGACATAGAATGAGGAAGTTATGTAAGTTATATTTTATTTTAAAAAACTTTATAGCCTGGAAGAGTTTCTTCTCCTGCCTCTACATTCTAGGTGCTAAGATTATAAGAAAGTGTTACTGTACCCGGCTCTAGACATTTTATTTTCTTAAGACTACCTTAAATAAAAATTAAGTAACTTTCAGAACTTTAATCATAAATGTTACCATTTCATTAATTAAAAACAACAACTTATCACAACCCCTTGAGCTATGGCTTAGAAAGTTGGCTATGCCTAAAAGGCATATGAGTAGACTCTGCAGAGTTTTAATTAATTTTTTTTAAAGTTATACTTTGGGATTCTCATATATATATATATATATATATATATATATATATATATATATATATATATATATATATACAATGTGTTTCAAATATATTTTCACCCTCTTGAATTCCTCTTACTTTACCATGGCTTTCTCTCAACCTCAAAATTAGAACATTCTTTAGAGAGTTGTACGGTAGCTAATGGCAGGAATCCTGTAGAAATAGAACCTTTTTTTCCTAGCTGCCTGGTCTCTCTGCAGTTTACTGCAGAGGTGAGGTGCATGATGCCATTCTTTTTTTTTAATATATGCATCATATTCTCATTTGTTTTGTTTTGTTTTTTTCAATTTTTATTAGATATTTTCTTTATTTACATTTCAAATGTTATCCCAAAAGTCCCCTAAATCCTCCCCCATCCCCCGCCCTGCTCCCCTACCCACCCACTCCCACATCTTGGCCCTGGAGTTCCCCTGTACTGGGGCATATAAAGTTTGCATGACCAAGGGGCCTCTCTTCCCAATGATGGCCAACTAGGCCACATGATGCCGTTCTTAACCTTCCTCTTTATTGTTGAATAGTTCATATCTAAACCTATGAGAACCTTTACTGTATAATGAATAAAACAGTTTATTAATAGAGTTATTAAATACCAAAAAGCATATATAGATATATATATATCTCCCCCTGACTCTCCCCAACCCCAAATTTGTGTGTGTGTGTGTGTGTGTATGTGTGTGTGTGTATACTAGCTCACACCTTTAGTCAAAGCACTCAGGACACATTGTCAGGAAGACTTCCATGAGTTCAAAGCAAGCCTGATCTTCACAGTACCAGCTTAGAATTACTCAGTAAGATGCCTTCAAAAAAAAAATCAATCAAATAAATTAATGACATTCCTTTAAAAGAAACATATTACTAATCTCTGAATAATTTGTTTCCATAGTTCAACAAAAGTTTTCTCCTTTAAGAAATGAATTGCAAACTCAGCTCCTGAATAACATTTTAATTCTAAATAATGAAAAAGGATTAAAATTGCTGGGAAAGATAACACAGTGGATATTAAATGTATGTCATCTACAGCGTATTTTCTAGTATTTTTGTATGCATTTGGAAGCAACCAGACCCTGATGAAAGCAAACTGCTGAAATCCAGGTTAATCACTCCCAGTGTCTTTGGCTTCATCATAAAAATGGCTCCATAAATGTTTGCTAAACCAAATGAATGTCAAAATCTTTTTCTCTCCAATACAGTATTTCAGTTGAATTTAGAGTCAAATAATTTGTGAATTTGGTCCAAATGGATGTTTCTCTTTTGGTGACTACCATAATTTAAGGATTTGAAGCAAAATACACTGAGAGATAATTTAACTTCACTCCTCTCATGATTGCGTTCCTTTTTCTGTTATATACATTTTTTTTTCTGAAAGTTTTAAAATTAAGACTTTCTTTCTCTTCCTGTTGAAAGGACAAAACTGTCTGCTTACTGGATATTGTTGCTGATACCCACATGTAACCAACCGGGGTAAGGGAAATCACAATGCCCATGGAGTGACAGCCTATACTAAGGGGCTGCTTTCTTTTCCTAGTTTCTCTACTTAATGTAAAAGCTCAGTATCCCAGAAGAAGGAAATTATGACTCCAAAGCAACAGAAATGTGAAAATATAGGCCAAGTAGTTATATCCCGGATAGCAACTATTTCTGGAGGTCTTTAAATAGGGGACTACTATACACATCAGAAAGCTACCTAACTTAGTATACTGCTGTTACCTTGAGTTGCCATGATCTATTTAAAGAGATGTCACCATGACAAACAAGAGTCTTTGAAATTTATGCCAGGCTTTGCCAGCTTCGCTGAGTTTTCATTCCTTCAACTTTTACACGCTTTAAATAAAAGAAAAATCAAAAATTTCTACATGCATACACACGAGTTACCATATGAGAGCTTGCCATGATCACTAATCCTCTGTTGAACCCAATCTGAGAGCTTGGTACCAAAAATACAGCAAATACTTAGGGAGGGAGGAGCAGGACATGGCTGAAGACAGTCTAAGCACAACAAAGGTGACTGACTGCACGTGAGCTCTGACTTCAGATTCCATAACTCTGTGCACACAATTGCCAGGCTTGCTTATACTGCACCCATCCTAGTGGTTAGTCCCTTCCTTTAGCAAGTGTCATCTTGTTAATACAAATAAATTTATTTGTGTCCTTCTTTCTTGTTCAATATGTGCTTAGTGAGACAAACACCTACTTTGTGTTTGTGTATGAAATTTTGCTTAGAGCTATCAATTATTCTTAATAACTAGAATATCTGTCCGTGCTTAAAATTAAAAAGAAAAAAGAGCAAACACCTGTTCATTGACCTCTGCTACTTAAATGCAAAGGTACTGAGTTCTGAATGAGTTCAGTCATGTGTAGGAGCACCTATATAGTATTTTATTTACAGATAAGAATTTTTGTCATTAAATCTGTCACTGTTTGATAAAGTTTTATCCATGAAGCTCCATATTTCCTCAGCAACATTTTTGCAAAGCACTGGTTTCTGGATTTATTTAATATGCTCAAATAAGATTTAGCAGAATTCCAGCTTGTTCCAGCACATCAGGCACAAACAGTCTCTTTGATCTTTTTGCCACTTGCAAGAAACATCTGCATCTTTGTAGTCGACCTGGCAAGATGAATCAAACATTTGAGAAAGGACACAGCCATGCACATGAAGATAGGAAGATCTGCTTGAGGAGCCAAGTGCCCTTGTTAGGTCCTGGAGACCTCATGAGAGATTGAAAGATGTGGGGCTTGTAAATATGGAGTCAATTTCAAAATGTGACCTTCAGAGGTGACCTATTCATTCCATTTTCTGATTAAGCAGACACCAAATGCAAGGCATTGTTTCTAGGGTTATTCAAACACTTGACAAATAAGAAACTCTCAACCAAACAAGGCGTACTTTGAACATTTTCCCCCCAAGATGAATCTTAAAATTTTCTTTGCCAAAACCCCTTTGTTGTTTAGAATTAATTCTGACAGTGAGAGATAAGAATCTACTTTGTAAATATTCAACACGTGTTAATGTCTTGATTCACGCAGTGAAAACGGTCCATTCCAGCATCTGCGCCCCCCACCCCTGCCAATTTCACCAGTGCTTGGCACCTTCTGCTGCTCCTGTTGCATGCTTGAACTGGATTGAACTTACTTTGTTCTAGTTGTATTCTAAAGTGTGCCAAATAAAGTAGCACTCAAACACTTTTCCTTCGGAGTGGTGTGGCAAAGACATGATAGCAATTTTGGGAGTAGTATACTGGTTACAAGGAAGGTAGTGAGAGTCCAACATGGCACTATGGATCAGCTAAGATTCACCTCCCATTTCTTCTCTTGCTCACTGGTTTATTTTCCAAAGTGGGTGGGAATGGACCAGTGAATGAAAGAGAAAGGGAAGGGGAAGGTGACAGAGAGCAGACGTTTTCAATCTTAGCTCCAACCAGGTTTCTAGCACATGTTGTAGATTCAGTGTCCTGTGAAGCCCAGAAAGCATGAACTGAACAGAACTTTGAGCCAAAACTCCTGATGGCTTATTGAAAACATTTCCAGGCCCTGGAAATACATCCTAATAGGAATTCCTATCATTTCTGGAAAAGCCAGTCAAACAAGATGTTCTGAGAACCCAATTCCCTTTCTAGCATGAGAGACAAAGCAGACAGTTTAAGCACCTCATGTTCAAAAATAAGTCAGTTTCAGAACTTAAAAAAACAAGATGAGAAAAAGCTTTGTAGAAAAACCTCACAAAATTCTTAATTTTTACTTAACCTTGGATATTTGTATACAGAAATGTATATGCATATATATATCCACATATTTGTGTGTACTAGTTAAAAAATAGAGTTGAAGTGATTAACCCAGTTTCTAACCTATGTCTCTTTCCTCTTTACATACAGATCAATATGATCTCTAAGACAATTTCTATCCTGATGAACATCATTATACTCTATTTTATCAAGTTCTTTAAAGAACAGTTAATGTATAGCAAAGTAAATGCATTTGGATTATACAGTTATGCATTCTGACAAGTGCACACACCCCTGAAACCACCACTGTAAACCTAAGGGCAGAATGTATCCTTCACCTCCAGTGGATGCCCATGGTGCCGCTATGGTCATTGTTTCCTCTGTTTCTAGACAACTATTGGTCTGCTTTCTGTCAACATAAAGGAGTGTGTATTTGTGCAAACAGATCACACAGTGCATCCTCTTTCGTGTCTGGTCTGATTCTTGATTCCAAGTGGGAATGGTTTTGTTTTTACTCTGGGCATCTGCTGATGGGCATCAGGGTTATTTCTCAGTTTGATTTATTGTGATTAAATCTGCTATGCACATTTCTGTACAACCTCTTCAAATGAGTGTTTCCATTATTCCAAGTTAAATACTTCAGAGTAAAATGGCATATTAGGTCAGTTTTATATTTAAAATTATAAGATCTCAAATTACTTTTCCAAGCTGGCTACCTTTAATTTAGAGTTCCACCAGTGTATAAGAACTGTTCTTCGTTTTCATAAATATTTGGTCCTCTTAGTGTTTACAATTTCAGACGTTTAAATGCATGTATAATAGAATATGCAGAGTCCACATTCTATCTAATTTCCTTGAAGATAGTAGAGTCAAAATATTTTCATAGGCAGTTATCTTATCTTTTTGTGTGAAGTCAGAAAAACTCATCATCATTTTGTATGTTATTCTATTATTTTTAATGTATTCATAGAAATTATTTATAAGAGACACATATTGTAAATGTTTATTGTATCTTTTTGACACATTTCTGTTTTTCTTATTTGTGCATTTTTGAACTAGCATACAAAGCAAAAGGTTTTCACATGGCCTTTTCAGCTCATTTTAGTTTGATTAATCTGTTACACACATACACTCTCCATTCCCATCTCCCCACACCTCTAATTTATTTTCCCTAATACTTTTAAATTCCACCCATTTCCATGTAGATCTAACAGCATCATTTTTCTTAACATCTGGACAAAACCCTCAGATGTGTGCATATCCCATTTTCTTTGCATGTGTATATGCACATTCATGCATATGAGGCTACATGTAGTTGTCTGCACAGGTGGGCCCAGAGTTCAACCTCAGGTGTCATTCCTCAGTATTCATCTACCTTATTATAGAAGGCAGAGTCACTCTTTGAGGCCTGATACTCTGTTTGTTTTGACTACATAGCATTAAAAGTGTTTATGGTTGTGTCCAGATTCTGATGGATGCTGGTGATTGAACTCAGGTCATCAAACTTGTATGTAATTTACCTTCTCCCAGACCTGTACCATTATTTTCATCTTATTGAAGACATCTATACTAATCCTATTGTGTTACTATTATAAACACAGCAGCAATAAACATGAATGGACAAGTATCTCAGTGGTTGGATGAAATTCTTCTGTGATCATGCAAATGAGTAGTACAGCTATATCATCTGGAGGTTCTACCTCCAATTTTTGAGACTTTCCCAGACTGTTTTCTACAGTGTCTGTACCAGGTTATGCTCTTGTCACATAATGAGTGAGATAGCTTCTCAGCTATAGCTGTACTTGGGCTGGCTCATGTGATGGCTTTTCTCTGTTATCAGCACCAATAAACCAACACCAAGATTGAGTTTTATGTGAATGTTGGGCAGGAAGTACCCGAGGCACTAAGTCCTCAATCTTGAGACATTGTTGGATCTCATTGTATTTTTGAACCTTGCTGCAAGCAGTGAGTTGATGTTGGAACACACAGTGCAGAAACAATGGTGCATAAGATGTGCTAGAGTTTTAGGTCAATTCAAAGAGATAGCCCCCAGATACAACAGCAACGAATTATTCCCCACAGACATGCATTTTCAAGAAGAGAAACACCAATGTAAGTTTCCATGCGAGTATCTGATCTCTAAATCCTCTCTGAGCATCAAAAATGATCAGAGCAGCTGTGCTCTTCCTTGCTCGAATGCTGGAATCGAGTGGCTACTTGAGTGGTTGACGCTTGGACATGTTTTGTGTGTGTGTGTGTGTGTGTGTGTGTGTGTGTGTGTGTGTGTCCATAGCTAGTACTTTAATCTATAGTACCTGGAAGTGGTAGGGGGAATTCAGGAGTGAGTGAGCTTGCACTTACTTTCCCTGAATCCTTCTTTATATTTACTTTGCAAAAGCACAGTAATTACATTCATTAATGTTTTCTCGAGTATTCAATTTAGTAAAAGATTTCCAAACAGAACTCTGTGTTTCTGGATGTACTACTCTTTGTTTCTATTGATTTCTAAATTGACTTTCAATTATTTTATGTTATTTTGCTTTCCTTGGCCTTTCTATTGTGTGTTGGGAAATTGGGCATGTATCTATGTTTCCCTAGTGACGAAGGCACAGGCATGAGTGGGTTCTCAGTAATATGATATGGATTTTTTATATTGTTATGCACAACTTCTTTACTGTCCTGATTTCTGTGCTTCATTGTTTTGCACATGAAAACATGAGCCACTCTTATCTTTTAAAAAAATTTATCCAATTATTTCTACCTTTATTTAAGAAAGAAAATTCATTTTCTAGTTTTTTTCTACTATGTTGTTCTCTCTTCTTACATGAACTTTATTCCATTGAAGTGGTGACTGCTCATCGTCACCTCTAGATTTCATTTTGATAATTGCTTTTTCAGTGCTAAATATCTAGTTAATAACAAATAAGTCCTTTTATTTATTAGGTATATCTTTACCTAATAAATCAAAATAATACAAATTCTCCTTTATATTATAACTGAACACTAACAAGTGTAAATCTGGCTGTATTTATTAGTAACTAGCATTTACTTATGTCCCCTTTCTGTAATTGCCAACACAGTAAAACTCGCTGCAGCCTCACCTTGATTAACTTTACAGCAGATAAAGTGGACCTGACTACAAGTTTGTTATTCCTTCAAGAGTCAGAGGAGCTCATCCAAGTCTAAGTAAATCTCCAGTTTCAGTTATACTGAATTAGCATGCATATGCTTCTTATCGTACACATGCAGAAACAGAAGGGAAGAGTCTTATCCTTCTGGATGTCTCTACATCTATAATCTCTGAATCATCCTTGTGGTTCTCACTATACTTTCTTAATAGAGTTAAAGAATGGTTTGGAATCACTTAATTGTTGGTGGAAGTCATTTCTCCTTTTGAAATGCTTCAACCCATTCTTTGACCTGCATTGGAGCTCTCTCCCATATTAATTCATATATGTATCTGGGGACACATTTTAGATATCTATTGTCATGTCAGTATAAATATATTTATGTGAAACTGTATGTACACAAGCATAGCAACACTGAATGATGCAACCCATCACAACATGGACTCCCTAGAGAATATTAATTCAGGCAGGTAACCATTTTCTCTAAGTTCTTCTCTCCTTCAGTCTTTTATCGCAGCATAGCATACTGCACAAATACAGTTAGAACTCATACAATGATATTTTATTATTCCTACCATCATTGTTTTTTATACCTGTGTAGACATTCATTTGTTTACTTATATCATGAACGCAGCATGGATTTTATTAATTCAAATTATACAAAATATTAAGAACACCTGTGTATTCTTGTCCAACATCATTTTTCAATTCACCAAAGGTTTCTTTACTTAAAAGATGGGACATTGATATGTAGAGCAGAAAAGTACTTTTCGTAATGGCTCACTGGGTCTCAATGATGGGGCCAAAATAAAAATTTAGCTCTCTGAATAGCTGGTACAATGAAATGGCATTCTTTATTAAATGGAAAATGCACAGAAAATAAAAATTACCCACTGGTTCTCTGTTGCATGCTGTGAAAGAGTGTAACCAATTTTACCCTCTTTAACTGCTTCAAGTACTATTTAGGAGATGAATCAAAAGACATCTCTGCAATAATCAAAATTGAAAATCATTAAAACTCGTGCTATAAAATATTAATGAAATATATTCACTGAACTTCCCCCTCATGTCCATTCAATGAGCATAACCAATTCTATTATATTATGAATGTCATTAGAAATTATTCAAGCTAATCATGATAAGTAAAGAACTAAGTACTGGTGGAAAGTTAAAATTTTTACTTGTAATTTATCAAGAAATGTGCGTGATAATTTAATATGTCAATCTCATTGAAATGTCTTATAGTCCAGTGAGATTGCTATTTAGTATTATTGCATTTATTAAGATAAGCCTTTCCATATATAAGTCATATAATTAAGCAGCAAAATAAAGTTTCAGTCTATAAACCACCACATCCTAATAAGGCATTATTCTGAAACTCCTTCTCTTACACTTCTAATGGCGAATGTGAAACAGAATTCCAATGCTGAAGAAAGAAACCTATTGATACTACCATATTTAGGTCCTGTTGATGCAACCATTTCTGTGAAAGACTGTCTCATGGCAGGCACACATGGTATTCTGGTTATTACATTCTTTCTATCCCCTGTTTTGAGATGTTCCCTAAGCCATAGATTCAGAAATTGTATTCAGCTATAAAAAATTATTATGAGAAATGTAGGTAAGTAGAAAAATTGAAAGGAAAAAAATGAGAGAAATAACCAACATACAAAGAAATAAACTCTACCAATCCCCCAGTATGAGTATCCTAACTTCAAATCTTGAATTTTGTGCATTCAACATAAATTGCTTATAGAAGACAAGAAATGAGAAAGAAGAAATTTGTAAGAGAATACCTTAAGAGGGGAGCAGAAATAGATGCAGGAACTATGAGAGTAAAGAAGAATGATACCCAGGGTGGAAAGGTTTAAGCAATGGAGGGTGACACTGAGCTATGGGGGAGTGTGAGGAGACAGCATGTGAGGGTTGGTGAAAGTGAAGAGTCATATGGAAATATATTATCGTATAACCAAATGTAAAAGTATATAATTTACATTACAATGGAGTTTGAAAAGAAATGCCCTTTGATTATAAAATAGATACCCCTAGAAGCTGTAGGTCATTAAACACAACCCCACATCCAAGGGTGAAAGGGATCCTAAAGAGTCATTTATTATTCAAGGAGACCCTAGAAGACTAAACCAGTAGGGATCCCTGCCATTCCTCTTTCTTGACAACCAAAACTAGATACTAGGACCTTATCCCTGAAGCTATGAGCCCTACAACTCTGTGATCAACATTCCAGATAAGATGCTTACTTGTACCCACTTGTTCAGTAGTAGCACTAGTGTTCTATGGGAGCAACAAATTGCTCTCTAATTGGATATGAAACTAGCTCCACCATTAGAATCAATGCCTGGTACTGTGACTTGTACATAACTCAAGCTAAGCAGTCCACTTAAAAAATCTTTGTAATAATAAAAAAAGATCATATATCTTCATTGAGATGATTTTTCCCCCTTTGGCTAACTTTTGTAGTACTTGAAGTGCTACACAAGCATCTGGTGGAGAAGACATGAATTGTTTTACTGAATGCTAGACACTACTTGCTATACTATCAGCCTACCAGATAAGATAAGCCCATTGGTGCAACTAGTGGTAGAGATGATTTTTGTGGTAACCAATTGCTTTCTGTTCTATTGGATTTAAGGCTTGCTCAATAGGAGCTAGGTAGACTAAACTGGCCAAAAAAAATATTGATAGAAAGTACATTGGCCCTATGGGGGAACCTATTATTCTGTTAAAGAGTTAGGTCAAATTGCCTTATAATATTTATGTTTATATACATAGATTTGCTCTGCTTTCAACATTGTCAAATAACCTTCTTATCACCGTGAATAGGAGTGGTTAGTGAAGAAACTATCTGTTTAAGGGGCTGAAAATAAGTGACTGAGGGAGATCAGGCAATGATGGGACATGTATATCAATCATCTCCTTTCCCTAAGCCTCAAGGAATATTACCAAAGAGGGGCCTAATGTAAAAGCCAGAAAATTGGGGGGGGGGGGGCTCTGAAATGCTCTCTTCTAGACATAGCATAGCTATTGCACACAGGAACTCATACCAACTCATGCAGGAGATCCACAAAACATCAGGTCAGTTAAAATTTCAACCATTAATAGAGTAGGATCTACCTATACCTTCCCCTAGGGGAAGCATATGGCATTTGGTAGCTGGAGAAGGGGCAGTGACTTTCCTTTGGTGGGTGGTGGATGCTGTTAGGTTATCCACACTCCAGATGATGATCCTAGACATAATTGGACTGAGTGAGTTACAATGATAAATCCAAAAATAAAGAGTGCATATGTTGAGAATTTCCACGAGAGGTATTTGAGAGGGAGAGTCAGGAATGTAGATTGTCAAGATACATTACATACATGTGTGAAATCTTCAAAGAATAACTAAAACGTAGCTTTTAAAAATAGAGCATAATTTTAGAAAGTGTAGGTTGGTAAACATTCAGTAACAAAGACAAATTGGCCATGTCTTAGATGTGCATTTTAATTTCATTGTGATATGGTTGTGTTAACTTTAAAATGTGGATAATAATATTACTCACGCCACAGAGCCATTGAGAGAGATAAACCAAATCACTATATGTTGAAACCTTTGCTGACCCATAGTGGATGCTATGTGTTGTGTATTATTACTGAAATTTTACCTCTTCATTAACTTATCTAAAGATAAGAAAATTGTGACTTATAGTCAGCATGGATTTATAAGTCATAACCTTTCTGCTCTGTGAGCTTCTCTTCAGCAAACTATAATTTAGTAATAGTGCAATTCAGATTAATATTGTCATTATCATTTAAAATATTAACTCAGTTCATTCTGATGAAAGGGGAGTGTTTTTCCAGGACTAGAAGAAAATAATCCTCCTACCTTCCAGCAAGAAAAGATTAGACAATTAAGATAGTCTACAATTAAATAAAGTAATTTTCTTTTGACAATAATGTGGTGTCCAGTTGTAATGGATCACTGACAGACCATGAAATACTGCTGTGTGAGCCAAGAAGAGAAAAGAGTGTCTATGTGCACAGGAAAATTGGTAGGAACTCAAAGGTTAAAGACTAAAGGGAAAATATGAACAGGGACAAGGAAAATTCTAAGAAAACAATCTTGACATTCTTTCTTCAGTGCAATAAGAATATAAAAAAAATAGGAGAATTAAAAGAATGATATTGTCAGAAAGGATTACTCCATGTCTTATTCTTTCCTTGAACTGTAAGAGACTTTTGGTAGAGTCCTAAACACTTTAAGGTGTGATGTTAGGGATGGAATACAAGTGAAGTGCATAAAACGCATGTGTGAAAATGTCTCAGTGAAACTCATCATGTCATACACTAACCAGAAAAAGGGAAGTGATAATTGGGAGTAAAATGTGACAATGAAAAACAGCTAGACTTTTTTTCTTTGAGGAGAAAAGAGAGGATGTTGCTCTACATAACTGCTGTGTGGGTGGGTCCAAGCACTTGACTTTATCATCATTGCATTGCTACTTAAGGCTGACTCCTACTGTAATTCAGTTTATGGCCCACTGAGAAGAAGGGTTTTTTTTTTAATATCGATGAATTAATAAAGCTAAATCATGTATAGATTGTAGCCATCATGAAAGAATTCAGGACTGGTGATAAAGCTTAACAACTAACTTCACTTGCTATCAAGACCGAAGACCAGAGTCTGAACACCAGGTCCCACATAGTAAAACAGAACTGATTCATACCTAATGAGGTGATCATGCAGTTTTTAATCTTTTGGTTGGTTTATGTAGTGGATTGTATTTATTTATTATGTATGTTGAACTATTTATCTCTGAGATGAAACTTGGTTATTGTTTATAATCTTTTTTTATGTGTTCTAGAAGGCAGGTTTTAAGTATTTTATTGAGAATAATTTTATCTGTGTTCATGAGGGATATTGGTTCTCTATGTTTGTTTGATCTCTGTGTGGTTTGGGTATTAGGATACTAATGTTTTTATTGGTTATTTTATTTACATTTCAAATGTTGTCCTCTTTCCTAGTCTCCTCTTTGCAAACACCTCATACCATGCCCCCTTCTCTTTGTCCCTAAGAGGATGCTCCTCTACCCTCCCCCTCAAAAAATTAGGAAATGTTCTTTCTTTAAGGAGTACTGGTGATAGTTATTCACTGAAGATGTGGTAGAAATCTATGCTGATTTCATCAGGCTTAGGTGTCTTTGTTGGTGGAGGATAAGACATTTTTAATTAATATTTCTATTTTACTAAGAGTTGTGGATCTGTTTCAGTGATTTATTTCATCTTGATTTAACTTTGATTATATCATATATATATATATATATATATATATAGATAGATAGATAGATAGATAGATAGATAGATAGATAGATAGATATTTGGTTATATATAGATATATAGATATATATTTGGTTATATATATATATATATATATATATATATATATATATATATATATATATATGAATTTCTGTACTTAAAAATCGTAACTAGTCTCATCAGATTGCCTAGACCACCTCCAGTAGATAGACAGGGCCCCAAGCGGAGGAACAGGGTTACCAACACAACTTCAAATTTTCTGACCCAGAATTGTTCCTGTCTAAAAGAAATGCAGAGACAAAAATGGAGCAGATACTGAAAGAAAGGCTGTCCAGTGACAGACCCCAACTTGGGATGCATCTCATGAGTGGGTACTAAATCCTGACACTATTACTGATATCATGTTGTGCTTGCAGACAGGAGCTTAGCATGGCTGTCCTCTGAGAGGCTCGACCAGCAGTGGACTGAGACAGATGCAGATAATTATAGCCAACTATTAGACTGAGGTTGCAGACCCCTGTGGAAGAGTTAGAGGAAGAATTGAAAGAGAGCTGAAGAGGATGGCAACCCTATAGGATGACCAAAAGTCTCAACTAACCTGGACCTCTGGGAGCTCATAGAGACTAAGCAACCAACCAGAGAAATACATGGGCTGTTTCGTGGCTCTGGGAATATTTATAGCCTTGTCTGACCTCAGTTGGAGAGGATACACCTAATCCTCTAGAGACTTGATGCCCCAGGGAATGGGAATGCTAAGGCTGGGCAGCATCCTCTCAGAGGCAAAGGGGATGGGGGATGAGATGAAGGACTGTGGTGGTGGTGGGGACTGGGAGAGGGACAAAATCTGGAATATAAATAAAATAGTTAACTTTTAAAAATTTTACCTAGTAAGGCTTCATACATGAGATTTTTAAATTGTTAAGAAACATCTCTGATGAGACATGTCACAAACTCTAAATCTAATGTAATCTGGCAAACCCATAAAATCTCCAGTAAGGTTGACAGCTAAAGAAATTGACAGTGGTATATGAGAACCCACAAGCGAGTCAAATCAGTCCTTTGTCAGCAACTTCAATTTGAAATTGACAGTCGCAGTAAGCATATCTAGGCTCTGTATCTGCACCCGATATGTCACAAGTGCATGTTTGTGTGTGCATATGTGGTACCATTCCACCAATAAAGGACATATAACTGACTGTTTTACTCAATAGTCACACAAAAATCTCAAACACTCACAGCCAAATTATACTTTTTTCAATGTTATTTGGAAGAAAAATCACATTTCTCTCTCAGGATGTTAGGAAAAGATGATCTCAGTAGCTAAATTTCCATCTGTTTGGCTATGTGAGGTCCATTAGCTCACAAGATAAGCTCTCTCAAAGGACTTATATTCATATTTTAAAACATAAATTAGAAATTTACTATTGAAAGTTCTAAATTATTTCTTTGAGATTTGAAGAATCAAGTACAGTTTATTTCTTTTCAAGTGCTTTTTAAAACATATGGCACAATGTCTTTTAAATAGGCAGAGTCAAGGCCTCATAAACTCTCATGTTCTTTCCTCTCAACATTTTTATATTGACAAAAATACATTGAATCACCTGATGTTCATAACATTTTGCAAATCATAATAGAAGACTAATATTTAGACTTTTAAAATGTTTTAGGATACCTACCTTCAAAATTTTTGACCCAGAATTGTTCCTTTCTAAGAAATGCAGGTAAAAAATGGAGCATAGACTGAAGGAAGGTCATCCACTGACCCTGAGCTTGGGATCCATCCCTTGGACCTGTACCAAATCCTTCCACTATTACTGATGCCATGTTCAGTACTTGCAGACAGGAGCCTAACATGGCTGTCCTCTGAGAGGCTCTACCAGTAGATAAGTGAAACAGATGAAGATGCTCACAGCCAACCATTGGACTGAAGTCCAGGACTCCTATGGAAGACTTAGGGAAAAGATTGAGGGTGCTGAAGGGGATGGCAACTCCATAGGAAGAACAACAGTATTAACTAACCTGGACCCCTGAGATCTCTCAGAGACTAAGCCACCAACCACAGAGCATACATGGGATGGGCTGTAGCTCTCTGAACATAGAGGTAGAGGACTGCCTTTTCTGGCTTCAGTGAGAGAGGATACACCTCATCCTGTAGAGACTTGATGCCCCAGAGAAAGAGTATGCTAGGGAATGTGAGGTAGGGTGGGTGGGAAGCAATCTCTCAGAAGCAAAGGGGCTAAGGGATGTGGGGAAGAACTCTGGGAGGGGGTACTGGGAAGGAGGGCAACATTTAGAACATAAACAAATAATTTAATAATAAAAATGTTTTAGTACATTTTCAATATTATAAAGAGTAAAAATGGAAAATTATAATAAGAATCAATCTTGAATACTCTGATAATACACCTTAACATTTATGCACAAGAATTCCCAGTTTAAAATTGTTTATTTGGTCATGTGTAATAGTGCTGTTGGTTATGATTCACAACTGTTTTGTCCTTTATTATGGATACCATTAAAATGTAGAAATCCTTACTTTTTGAATGTATAAATTAATGAATAAAATTAAATAACCAAATACATAAGTAAACAAGTATATTGTCCCAAAAGAATAGCAAATTCTGCTTGAGAAACAGTATTCAATCATATCCCTATGTAATATTGCATTCTATCTATATAACAAGTATTTAGAAACTGACCTTACCTAAGAGCAAGAATAAATAATGTGCAAACCATCATATGCAATGATATGCTCTCTGCCAATGACTGGTCCTCTAAAAGATCAGTAGCCTGGAGGGCTATCATATTAATAGGCAGGCAGCTATATACAAACAAACATATTTAACAGTTATTATATAATATGTATTATTGTATAACTTTTGTTTGGCTTTGTTTACTTGTTTGTGGGCAATTATCTACAATTGTGTTATGCATACATATGCAAATACTTTCATACACACATAAACACATATGTACACATATTTCTGCATGTTTGTGATTAAGGGGCCTCTCAAAACTTAAATCCCAAATGGAGAATTTAAATCCCCAGTGGAGGAGTCCCATAAAAATACCAAGCAGACAACCATAACATATTTTTAGAGAACCTAGTTCAGACCCATCTAGGCTCTATAACTGCTGCACTAGCATTTGTGAGCCCCTAAGAGCCCTGCTTAGTTGATTCTGTGGGCTGTGTTCTCCTGGTGTCCATGTCTCCATTGGCTTCTACAATTCTTCCTCTCCCTCTTTCATGGGGTTTCCTTCTTTTAAATCTACTAATAGTGAAATCTTCTGGGATTTTAAGTTGTAGATAAAGTAGTTTTTAAAAATCAAGTCCTACAGGATTTTAGAAAATATCTTGAAGAGGATGTTTCAGTAATCTATTAACTTTTATTTTTAAAATGTCCACAGAACTTATATACAGGTACTTTCTTTCTAGAATACACAGGAAAGGGAAAGTTACTGGTCCTTTACAATGGTATTCTTGGTTTATGAAACTGTAAGGATGTTAAAAACAAAATTTATAGTATTTTTTATATTACAGAGAAAATAATTATAATGGGAAAAAAATTCAAAAAAGTTTACCTAAAAGGAAGGTCAGGAGTGCTATATAATATAAGATCCTACTCAAATAAGGCACACTGAGGAAGATTCTCAGGCTACCAAGCTAGTCTCGAGGAATCTGTGATGAGTTAGGCCACCACTAGATATTAGAGGATTCCAGAAATATTCATACAAATATATAACTGATACTTGGGATATTCATAATCAAGTATATTGAATATATTCATTTATATAACATGTTTCAATTAAATATATCCTCTATTTCTTCCCTTTCTTATCCACACTATGTCCCTCACCACTATTCTATTCCAACTTCATATGATATTTTATTTTCCAAAATATTATCAATTTTATTATGTAATTAATAGTACCAAATAGTATGAAAGCAGGTTTGCTTATTTTAAGGTTATTGTTAATTAAAATTCCTCAACCTTCTCTCACCTCCCTCCTCGTCCCCTATTTTCTCCTCCTTGTTCTTCAAATCCATTTAACCCATTGGAACTCCTTAGTACTATTTATGTGGGCCTGTGCCCCTCCCTGGTTGTCTACTGGGGCTGCAGTAGCCTTTCATTTCTAATGAAAACTGACCAAAAGCCATCAAATACCTGCAGCTACTCAGCAGGAGATGGGAGCAGGGTGGTGGTGACAGAATTTGTAAGTATTATTTCTGCTCTTGTAAAACAGTTTTGTAGAAGCATATTTTTGAGGATCTTTTCATCTGTTTTTCTAAAATAATGTCTCATTCAGTGGCTGTTTTTAATATTACTACAGAATTTGTTCAAAGATTGAGTCTTAGTTCCATGATTTGTCTGATGTTTTGTGAACATATCTGTTATCCCACAGAGGCCTTTCATTTACAGCCACATATTCCATTTTCTCAACATAAATATCTTTGACACCAAGCGAAATCACAACTCAGAAATTAACTTCTGAAAATCCGAATTACAAGAATATCGCATCTGAACTTGGACAGTGTCAACTCTTGTGATTAGGATATAATCATCTGAATGCTGCTTTTAGTATCTGTTGAGGGGAAAAGTTCTGTTGTAATAATAAAAAAAAAAAAAGGAAGTGCCTAAAATTGGCAAGCTGAAATTGGTCATTACTTTATGTCTCACTGTATATATATATATATATATATATATATATATATATATATATATATATATATATATATATATATTTCCCCTTGGGCAGGCTTTAGATTCATATGGGTAGGAAGTTAAATTCTAGAAATTCACTTAAGTAAACTCAGTGTGAGAGACTAAAAGGAAAAAAAAAACCAGTTTCCCTTTCCATTTGCTGTGGCCAATTCATTGTCAGCTTGAGCCAAGCAAAGTGAATATGAAAAAAATTCAAGATTTTTGTGCAGAAATAAATTCTTACAGTCATCATGAGGTCAACGATCCTCAATGGTTGCCACATCCAGAGAAGGAATGTCATAGCAGCAGCAGCTTAAGATTATGGTAGTTGTCCACACTGATTAAAATAATGAGTTGACAATTTCAAGACGATAGTTTTTCCTGATAATTCCAGGAATTCTGAGTCCTGTGTATATGAGTTCATGACAGAAAAAGTATTGAAAAGAATTGAGAATAAGGAAAAGGGAATTTAAAAATCGAAAGTGAGATTCATAATGTAGGAACTGAGAGAAAATAATAAATGACAGCATACAGAGAAGATTTAGTGGATGCACATGGTCATTCTACTTTAACTAATAAAATATTGAAAAAGAAAATATTACTTTGAAAGTCACAATTCTAACAGCATTTCTTAAATTTAGATCCTAAGACAAATATTATAGTAGATCCAGGTTATGTACAGCTGTGGTGTTTTGCTTAGTAAGCAAAAGGTTCTAAGTTCACACCTCAGTACCCAACAAGTAAAAAATACCTTCAATGTCTCATGTCGAAATCAATTTTAAAGCATATTTGACAGCTGTTTATTAATTTTCAGGGGTTAACAGATGCCACATTATGTGTGGAGAAATGAGTGTAAACTTCCAAGAGTCGATGTTTTATTTCTTTCCTGTAGGTCTCAGAGATTGAATTGATCATCAAGCCTGATGGCAAACCAGGGCATCCTCCATGCCACATTTTATATTTAAATGCAAAGAGGCTATCTTATTTTAGCATGTGGTTTGTAAAATTACACTTGGCATTGTCTCCATTCAAGCTGACCACTAAAGGAAAAAATGGGGGAATTGAGGATACAAGGGATATTTGTTGTGTGAATTTAGGAAGTAGCCCAAGTCATTTCTACACATATCCCATTAGGTAGTACAGGTTGTAGAATCCTAATCCATGAAGATATGAGAAATTGTGGTTCTCATTCATTACTCTCCATCACATGGAAAAGCATGTATGTTTGGGTGACAGTTACCCATGTCTTCTCTACTCTACCTGCTTCAATATCAAATATGTCTTATTCAAGCCCTAGGGCAACCATTCAAAATCTAATCCAATCATCATATTTAACAGGAAAGCCAACAGATATGGGCAATATGAAGTCTTCTTTGTCAAGACAAGAAATTGATATGTGATATCTTATAAAAATAAGGATTCAGTCCTCAGAACACATTTACAAAAATAACAAGAAAAGCAATATAACAAATATAGAAGACTACAATATGAATGGCAGTCTCTTTCTATGGCAATTGTAGTACTTTTATGGACTATCCTTATGGAGGAAACTTTCCTGTAGCTTTCTTTACTTTTAATCTGAATTTTTGATGTATTAACTATATGGTATGTCATAGAAAGTTCATATTCTGGTCTTATATATTTGGTATTCTATTGTTTTATTAAGCCACGGATTCCAGAAAAGGCAAACAGGTATGACAAACATTGAAGTGGAAAGATTTCACCTTGATATTCTGCTTTAAGTGGTTTAGAGATGGCCACTATATCTTGCTAAATAGTGGGGTCAACTAGATGAATAATGCTAAGAAATTTAGAAAATGAGCATCTTAAAACCCAAGATCTTAAAATTTACCTCATTGAAAAGTTACAAATCAAGGGTCGATTTGTGCCACCAATAAAATCATATATATATATATATATATATATATATATATATATATATATATATATATATATATATATATAATTTAATTCATTCAACACATAAACAATGTACTTCTTCCTTTTTATTACTCTCTATTTCTTCTTCTTAAGGGATATGGATGTTTTTCCTTAATTGGAACATTTGTATATAAGGATTAGGTACTTTATAGTTAGTGAGAGGGAGTGGATGCTTTCATGTTTCTCTAAGGCTAGGAATTTCATTTGATAGATCTAGAGCTTGAATTCAAAGATGCATGACTGAATAGTGAGGGAAATTTGACATTTTTAAAATGTCTTCAGTATTTTTCTAGATGTTTCCAATTAAAAGAATATAACTCAGAGCTATTTCTTTTCCTGGGGAAATGTTTAAAATATTAAGAAGTAAAGGAGCTCCCTTCAGACTCAGGACTTAGGGTGGATATTAAGTAAATTATATGAAGTTCCTCACTCCTAGTTTGGGGCTTCCTTTCCTGAAGCAAAGAAATAATATAAATATAGATTGGTTCATCCATGCCTAAAGCAAAGAAACTAATAGAGAGCAATATTTTTACATATTTGGCCCATCTCTGTGAGGTTAAAGGAGATATTAAAACGGAACAGAGATCGTTTGACATGATAATGATATATCCTGAGGATGTGTCTATTTTCTAGATGACTAATGTTGCTTTCTACCTAATATATATTAATATAGGTATTTAAAGAATGTCAAGTTAACCAAAATCAATCTTTCAAACAATATGAACCATAGATGGATGAAGAAAATTTCCAGAGGTGATTGAAAAATTAAGAATGTCAGGCATCAGTAAGAGCAGAGGCCACAAAAGGGACGCAGAATAATTCAAGATATATAAATAATTGAAAAATAATATAGTAGAATGTGTAAGTAGTAACAAACTGGCAGGCAATAAAGGTAAAGAAAGGACAATATGAAGAAATTACAGAGTGTGGTATATTTAGAAGGAAATAAGTGATAGTTCATAATTTATTAGAATTATAGTAGTGCACATTAGTACCTCATTAAGGTAATAAATGTTATATTTGTCCACTTAGTTGCAAATTTTAAAAAAGAAATGTGTTTAATGTGGTAAAATTATGAAATAATTGTTAGATTTATTTAGTCTCTAAAACTTTATATTACACTGAGATTGATTATAAGTAACTTACCTGGTGTACTGGCTAGTTTTGTGTGTCAAGTTGACACAGGCTTGAGTTATCACAAAGAAAGGAGCTTCAGTTGGGGAAATGCCTCCATGAGATCCAGCTGTAAGGCATTTTCTCAATTAGTGATCAAGGGGGAAAGACCCTTTGTGGGCAGGACCATCTCTGGGCTGGCAGTCTTGGGTTCTGTAAGAGAGCAAGCTCAGCATGCCAGAGGAAGCAAGCCAATAAAGAACATCCCTCCATGGCTTCTGCATCAGCTCCTGCTTCCTGACTTGCTTGAGTTCCAGTCCTGACTTTCTTTGGTGATAACAGCAGTGTGGAAATGTAAGCTGAATAAACCCTTTCCTCCCCAGATGCTTCTTGGTCATGATGTTTTTGCAGGAATAGAAACCCTGATTAAGACAAATTGGTACCAGCATAGTGGGGTATTCCTGTGACAACCTGACCATGTTTGGGGAGGACTGTGTAACAACTCTGGAACTTTGGGCTGGAAGATTTATTCTGTGTTAAGAGCTCTGTGGGATGTTGTGTAGGAGCTTTGAAGATAATGTTAAGAACAGTGCAGAAAATGGAGGCCTGGCTTGTGAAATTTCAGAGGGAAAATTAAAGACTTTTCAGGGCCATTGCTATTTTGATTGTGAAGATTCTGTGGTTCTGGTTAGCTGGGGCTGAAGAATCAGCTGTGATTAACAAGATACCAGAACTACTAAAGTGAAAACTTTTCCTTACTGGGACTATTGATGCTGGTTAGCTGGAGCTAAGAAATTAGCAGTGATTAAGAAGAGACCAGCACCCTGTCTTGAAAAAAAAAAAAAAAAAAAAAGAAGAAGAAGAAGAAGAAGAGACCAGCATCACTGAGGTGAAATCTGCTGGAAAGTATTTTCTGAAAGCACAGAGGCTATGTTCCAGAGATAGCCAAGTTTGTACTTTGGGCTGTGGCTGGACTTGTTAATGTGTAAGAGTTACCCAGGTGGTACTGGTTTTGAAGGCATGAAGGGGTCATTCAAAGCAGCTGAGGCTAGGTACTGTGAGAGGCCATGGAAGGCCATTGGTTAAGGTGGTGCACCCTCAGTTGCAATTGATGGCCCAGGAAATAAGGGGTCATGCAAAGGAGTTGAGGCTTGGCACCATTAAGAGAGCCTATGAGAGACTATTGTTGAAGCCAAGTTACAGTGAAAGACAGCAGCTTTTCAGAGATGGCAGGACCATGAGATGACCACCAAGAACAGCAGCAGCAGTGAAGTACAGGCATCTGGAGCATAGAGGAAAAGCTGTGTGCTACAAACGGCATGACTGGAGAAGTGACCCAAGCCCTTGGAGGAACCCAGAAGATCATGAGTTGGATCCCAGATATTGGATGGTTGGAGATTGATTTTTGCTTTTGATTGTGACTGTGCCCTGTTATTTTTCCCTCTTGAAGGAAGAAAGTATTTTAGTGGATCCCACAGTTAAGAGAATTTTAATTGTAAAAAGACTTTGGATTTTTTTCTCTCTCTTTATTAGATATTTTCTTCATTTACATTTCACATGTTATTCAGAAATTTTCCCTTACCCTCCCGCGTCCCCGCCCTGCTCCCCTACCCACCCCCTCCCACGTAATGGCCTTGGCATTCCCCTGTTCTGGGGCATATAGAGTCTGTATGACCAAGGGGCCTCTCCTCCCAATGATGGCCAACTAGGCCATCTTCTTCCATATATGCAGCTAGAGACATGAGCGCAGGGGGAACTAGTTAGTTCATGTGAAGGAGCTACAGAGATCATGTGTGAAGCTGAATCAAAAGGATGGACCAACCAGTGACGGCGGCTGCCAGGGATCCCTCCCATAATCAGCCACCAAAATAAATACTATAGCATATGCCAGCAAGATAATGCTGAAAGGGACCTGATATAGCTGTCTTGTGGGAGGCTATACCAATGCCTGGTAAACACAGAAGTGGATGCTCACAGTCAGCTATTAGTTGGAACACAGGACTCCCAAGGTAGGAGCTAGAGAAAGACTTTGGATTTTAAAAGATATTGGATATTTTAAGATGATTGAACTTGTAATATGTAAAGACTGTGGGACTTTTAAAGTTGTTTAGATCTTGGGGATAAATAAGAAACTAAGGGTTGAGACTTAATAGCGATGTGTTTGTGTGTCAAGTTGACAAGGGGTCAATTGTACTGGCTAGTTTTGTGTGTCAACTTGACACAGGCTGGAGTTATCATAAAGAAAGGAGCTTGAGATGGGGAAATGCCTCCATGAGATCCAGCTGTAAGGCATTTTCTCAATTAGTGATCAAAGGGGGAGGTCCCCTTGTGGGCAGTGCCATCTCTGGGCTGGCAGTCTTGGTTCTATAAGAGAGCAGGCTGAGCAACCCAGGGGAAGCAAGCCAATAAAGAACATCCTTCCATGGCTTCTGCATCAGCTCCTGCTTCCTTACCTGCTTGAGTTCCAGTCCTGACTTTCTTTGGTGATAACAGCAGTGTGGAAATGTAAGCTGAATAAGCCCTTTCCTCCCCAAGTGCTTCTTGGTCATGATGTTTGTGCAGGAATAGAAATCCTGACTAAGACATCTGGCTATGGCAGCTTTTTCTTGTTATCTTCACACATAGAAAGCTGTGGTAGGGAGATTCTCTCAATTTCTAGGCCAGTGGGGATCACCGAATGAAATCTTGTCTCAAAATTGGGGCTGTCTTGGAGGTTTAGAGGTTCCGTCCATTATCATCAAGGCAAGAATATGGCACATCCAAGCATATGTGGTGTAGGAGGAGCCAAGAGTTCTATATCTTCACTGAAAGGAAGTCAGAAGCACACTGTTTCAGGCAGCTAGGAGGAGAGTCTCAAAGCCAACCCCACAGTGACACACTTCCTCCAACAAGGCCACACCTCCTAATAGTGCTACTCCCTGGGACAAGCATATTCAAACCACCACACCTAGTAAGTGAAAGGGCCTGGATTGAGTCCGATTAAACAAAAAAACGAAGTAGAGGGTATTAATGTAAACAATAAAACAAAATTAAAATCCTACATAATACTTAATTGTGTTATGTTGCAGGAACATATTTATACTGAGTAATTAACAGTTATACCAACAAGTATTCAAATGACTTGATTTATTTGCAAAATTATTTAAGTCAAGAAAATTGTAAAAAAAAATGGCAAAGATATTTAAATTTAATTTATTAAAAGTAAATTTTAATTTAAATAAACCTTAATGTGGAAATATAAAAGTTTGTCTTATGATCAATCAGTTTTTGTAAGACCAGCAGGTCAATGTTGTTAACAGAGGGGCATCATTTAGAAAAATACAAGAAAAATATCATCAACTAGTAAAGAATTCCCTGAGAAAATAGAGAAAGCCAAGTCCCTGGAAGTGCTCAGGCTGGAAAAACATCTCACTGGAGAAGGGATTCCTGTAAGATAACCTCCCAGACCTTTTCCAGATGCACTCCATTAATTTACTAGGGATGCATGCCCATGTGAACTGAAGGTCAGAAACACAAAAATAGCCAAACACTATTGCATGAACTCTTGTAAATTTTGCAAAGGCTAGTGTTAGAGTGGGATCTGGAATCATGTCTCTGGGAACATTTTCAGGAATGCAAGATTCAATGGAAGCTTAATGAATTCTGCAACTAAGTCACTGAAGCTGAAAAATAAAACTATCTGAAAAGTTAAATTCCAACTTTAGTTCTCCCCCAGCCTGACTGCGTTTATACATCAAATTTTCCAAATTGCAAATAGGTCTAGATTTTTCACATCTTCTCATACAAACCAGAAGAAATATAATTGCCATATATAAATATCATATTTGTTTGGTACTATCCTATATTGTAGAATAGTTGTTCCTTAGTTCCTTTGCACATATCAGGATTTTATCTTCATAAGAGATTGATACAGGCCTGCAATGTGTCATCATGCTTGTTTTGGTGAGTGTCATTTATTCATTCAAACAATACTTTTTTCCTTTTAAACGTTTTTTTCTAAATAACCTAATTAAAAATGGGACATGGAGCTAAAAATTCTCAAGAGAGGAATCTCTAATGGCTGAGAAACACTTAAATAAATGTTCAAGATCCCTAGTTATCAAGGAAATGCAAATAAAACAACTCTGAGATTCCATCTTGCACCCATCAGAGTAGCTAGAATCAACAAAACTCAAGTAGTCACTGAACACGCTGGTGGAACAAGAGGAACACTCCTCGATTGGTGGTGGGGATGTAAACTTGTACTACAACTTTGGAAAGTGGTTTGGCAGTTTCTCAGAAAATCTGGAATAGTTCTACCCCAAGATACAGCTATATTCCCCCTGAGCATACTCCCAGAAGATGCCCCACTATACCACAAGGACATTTGCTCTACTTTTTCATGGCAGTTTTGTTCCTAATAGAAACTGAAACACACACACAACAACAACAACAACTAGATGTCCCTTAACTGAAGAAAGGATAAAAAAAAATGTGATACATTTAAACAATGGAATACTATTCAGCTATTAAAAAACAAAGACATTATGAAATTTGCAGGCAAATGGATGTAACTTGAGAGTATTGTCCTGAGTAAGGTTAGCTAGACCCAGAAAAAAATACATGGTATGTACTAACCTATAAGTGACCTTTAGCCATAAAGCACAGAATAACCATGCTACAAATCCACAGAAATAAAGTAGCTGGGTAATAAGGAGGGCCAAAGGGAGGATGTGTTAATCTCCCCCAGAAACAGAAATAAAATAGACATTGGAATTGGAGGAAGGAAGGAACTGAATGGGAGAGGGGGTGAGGAGGGTAACAGGATGGTGATCAAGTATGGAGAGGTAGGGCAGGAAAGGGTTGTGAGAAAGAACAGAAATTGGTGAAGGACATCTCTTAGACTAGCCAGAGACATGGGACAAGGAAAGCTCCAGGGAGTTTATGGAGGTTACTCTAGCTAACACACCTAGCAGATGGGGATATAGAGACTGAAGCGGCTAACATTTGTAGCCAGGCAGGACTTCAGTGGAAAGAAGGGCACATCAACACACCTATCAACACACCTTTGACCTCAAATTTATCCTACCTAAGATGAACAGGGATAAAGATAGAGCAAAGATTGAGGGAACAGCCAAGCAATGACTGGCCTAACTTGAGACTCATCCCATGGGAGATAATGAACCCCTCATACAAACAATGACACTCTGTTATACTTGCAGACAGGAACCTAGAACAACTGTCTCCTGAGAGACTTCATCTACCAGCTGATGGAAACAGATGCAGAGATCTATAGCTAAACATCAGGCAGGGTTTGGGGAGTCTTGTGGAAGAGTACAGGATAGGATAGAGCAAGCTGGAGAGGTCAAGGACACCATGAGAAGACCTATGGAGTCAAGTTAACTTGGCACATGGGGCCTCAGAGAGACTGAACCACCAAACAAAGAGCATTCGGGAGTCAGAGCTAGACCCCCTACACATTTGTAGCAGATAAGCATCTTGGTCTTCATATGGAGTCCCTAGCAACTCACACAGGGGCCATCTTTGACTCTGTTGCCTGCCATTGGATCTGTTTCCCCCTAGCTGGACTGCTTTGTCAGACCTCAGTGGGAGAGGATGTGTCTACTCCTGCAGTGACTTAATGTACCAAAGTAGCATGGTACTCAATTGGAGGGAGCGACTTTCCCTTCTCTGAGGAGAAACGGAGGGATAGTAGGGGGTGACTTCTAAGAGTGCAGAACTGTCCACTGAGGGACATCAAATTTGTTTCCAATTTCTGGCTATTGTGAATACAGAAGTAATGAACACGGTTGAGCAAGTGTCCTTGTGGTATGATGAAGCATCCTTTGGGTATATGCCCAAGAGTGGCATAGCTGGATTTTGAAGTAAATCAATTCCAATCTTCCTGAAAAACCAGCATACTGATTTCCATAGTGGTTGAACAAGTCCCACCAGCAATAGATAAGTGTTGCCCTTTCCAACAAACCATTATCATTTTCTTAATGTGCTTTGATTAAACTTTAATAATTATACACTTAATTACATGTAAATTTATACTTTTAAATGCATGCCATATTATATTTGAGCTTTCACAAGAACTCAGTGCTTCAAATAATAGAAAGCCAATCATATACACAATGTAGGCCAGGAAATGACTCTGTCACTGTGCTCAAGTGGTCATTTTCTAATTAGCAAACATGTTCTTTACCAACCACAAGAAAAGCTCCTTGCTACTTTTGCCTGCTGGGATGTAGGATGCACTTTTCATTGGTCTCTGTTTATGACATTTGTGGTATGAAACTTAGAGAGCAAAGAAGTCATCAGATTTAGCTGGTCAAAAATACTTCATGAACCAATTTCAATTGTCAAAGAAAAACATTGGTGAGGGATGTAGAATCCTTGAAATCACTAGAATAATTTAATTGACATCTTTTCAATTATTTTACTTTTATATTTATATCACTTTTAGTAAGGAAAAATGTGTAGTTCCATGAAATAAATCTATGTTTGAAGAGAAAAATATATTTTATCCTGGCAATGAATTTGAAAAACATTTTATGTTGTATGTAATTTAATGATCATGAAATATTTCTCAGTAATTATTCCTCATTTCTCATTTCTAAGAACATGTGAAACTTGGATCTCCAAGAAAAGTTGCCAGGAAAAAAAAAAGTTGACATTTGCAGATTCAAATGCAGAAGTGTTCTATACACTTCCCTATTTCCTGGAGAGGTTGAAACTTTATATTTTTCCTCCTGGCAAATTAGTTCCTTAAATAATGACTCTGAACTTAAACATTTATTAATAAATGCTTAGATCATGAGCTTCAGCTCATTCTATGACTTGTTCTTAGCGTATTATCCCTTTTACGCTAATTTGGGTTCAATCCTGTCCTTGTCTCTTTATGTCCATCTCAACATTCCAGGGCAAATCCCCTGCATCTCTGACTCTTTTCCAGAATTCTCTCTGTTCTTGCTGGATGTCTCACCTCCTCTTTCCTGCCTCAGCTCTTTGGCCATAAGTGTTTTATTGACAGAGGATGCTTATGAGAGATTCTTCAAGAAGTAGCCCTGGATGTGCATAACTGGAACTCTGCACTACCCGCCCAACAGCACTGAGATCAGAATTTGTTTAAGCTCTTTCACTAAATGACCGTTTAGTTTATTAATGTGTCAGTAATGGAATGCAAGGTAGATATTTTTTCTCTTATATAACCTTCTGTACTTTGTCTTGAATTAAAAAAAAATGTGTGTGTCTGTGTGCATCTGTGTATGTGTTTGTATACTGCAAGGTAGATAGTTTCTCTTATGTGATCTCATATACATTTATCATGAGTTTATAAAAAAATGTGTGTATATGAGCATGTGTGTGTGAAGTCGTTGGAAAAACCACAGTTTTGCTGTGTTAACGACCTCAGAATTCACTTAAGCTGGTTTGCTAACACATAAATGTCCTCTGCTACATACAGAGCAACCGCTGATTGTATATCCTCCAGGATATTCATATATATCATATGGTTATACATATTTAGATAGAAAGAAATGGAGAATATGAACATCTTTCTTACTTAAATTGTAAATTACTCAAGAGAAGTCATCAAAGATTTCCTTCTACTTTATCCTGCATTCTGCTTAGACTTGTCTGAACATGCACTGAGGGATAATTAATAAATATTTTAGATAACTTTAGTCCAAATTTAAAAGGAGAAATTTATTACTACTACCTTATTTTCCCATTCTATTATGGGTTATGAGTATGGGTTTAAAAAAACACTCTCTTATCCATAGAAATCCTGGGTAGTAGGTTGAACACTGCTTTATACAAGCCAGTGCAGTAAATGGTGCAAGAGAGGAAAGCAAATGCATATACTGACCCCACGTCTATGAGCCTCTGTGTCTCAGAGACCTCAGCAAAGCAGTAAACAGGGTCTTAATGCATTTTGCAGATGATACTAAAGTGGGAAATGCTGGAATAATAAAATGGGTCCTAGCAAGGAAAATAAAGTAAGACTCAAGCTGGAAAAAAGAACTAACACATCGAAGGGAAAAATAATTCAAAACACAGATTCAGGAGGAGGGATAAATCTGGATTGCAACACTCACAGCAGGCTGCCCTGTGTTGTCCAGCCTCAGAGGTGACATGTCACAGTGTTCCTTACTAAAAATCTCAAAGGTTTGGTTCAAGGATTAAAGATCCATTTTGACCTAGGCATGCAAATATAACTAAGTTCAAAAGTTACATGACTAAAAGGTGAATAATTAAGCTAACAAAGGGAATTCTAAGTATTCATAAATCTACTTACACAGAACCCAGACAAATAGAACAAAAATCAGGTGGCAAAACACATTCTGTAGGGTGAAATGTTAGGACTCGCTTATAAAACCAAGCCTGATTATTTTGGTCAATGGGGTTCTGTAGAAAAAGGCAAATTTGAAATTTTCTTCAATGGATCCAGTATGGTGATTAATTTATTTTTCCAACTTATTTATTGTATCATCACAGAACCATTCATGGCAATCTTCTCCCAGTGTCAAATCATCAGCCAACTACTTCTGACTCCACAAAGGTAGAATAAATGGATCCATTCTATCTACCTTCCTGTTCGATGCATACTGGTTTTATAACAAATAATGCACTCTGTAATGTAAAATGTTTTAATCTAAAGCCATAAATCACCCTTGAAAATTGATTACAGCTTTAAATGCCTCTTTCACACCCATCATCTGGTATTTTGTACATTCACATACCTTTACTGAATATCATTCACATTGAAAATTTTAAAAGAGCATAAGTGCCTCTGCACCAAGTAGATTAGCATGAAAACCAGACAAAGGGGAAAAACAGACTAAATATATTATGATTTTCATCATTAGACTGTTGCTCAACTCCCATTTGCTCCACCCTGATTTATTTTATGCCAAGAATATGAAACTACAATTATATTCAAGGTTTCTAAGAGAAATCCATTTTTTCTCCTTTTCTCAATAAATAAAAGTGCCTACACCTTTTCTGTGTTGTTTAATATATACTTTCATTCTGTTCAGGAATATTTAGACTGCAACTGATTTGTCAAGTGAGATGGCTTGAACTTCCTATTTTGTCTTTTTGAGAAACAAGGTTGTCTAAAATAAATTGAACTAGATAAATATATGAGATGTGGTATATATGATAACATATATCAGGTAGCAAATAATGCTCAAGTTCATTCAAGCAATACAGAAATATTTAATACCCAAGCCAAATTCAGAATTCACATCTAATAAACAGTTACCATGTAGAAAAATGTATAAATCCACGATACCATATAAACAAAGTCAGTCCCAATAGATAAGGATATTGAAGCATCCATTGAACATATAATGCACAGGATTTAAAATTTAAAGAAATTTGGGAATATATTCTCAAATTAACCTTCTAGAGCTAAAAACATAATATATGAAATGAAAAATACACGGGATACATTAATGGTTGAAGAAAGGTTAGAAAACTGAGAGGTAGAACTGTAGAAACTATCTAGAATGAAATCTAGAGACATGAAGTCTAGGAACCCATGAGACATGGAAAAAATAGATATTTCATGTGCCTGTAATTTAGGCCATAGAGAATAAAGTTAAAGAGGGATAAAAGCTGAAAAGCAACTAAAATCTTCAAATCTAAAACATTACTAAATCTACATATTTGTCATTACTGAACTCTAAACATAACTAGTCACAAAGAAGAGCAAAGATGGCGCATAACACACATTGGCACAAATCTATTCAAAACAAAGGAGTTCAAGACCAAGGGTAACTCAAAGTGGCTTAGAAAGATTTAAAAACATTCAAATGTCTTAATCTAGCCTCCACTTTGACTGTATTATTCTGAGTTCAAGCTGGGCTTCATAGACTATTAAGGTCCTCAAAAGTTTACCTGTGCAGAGAGTATAGAATATCTCTTTAAGTTTCTATTTCAAATGGTCAGTGTTTCTAGAAATTTGATGGTCAATATCCACTGTTGTGATGTTAATGAAAGCAGAAATGACTCCCTATTAAATAGCAAGTTGAGCTCATACATAATAGTAAATGCAAAATAAAGGGCAGGATGAGGAAGGAGGAAAAGAAAATGAAGAAATGGAAGAGGAAAATCAAGCCATTAAAAAGCCTGGGGCCAAGCAGGGATAGAGATGGAGAGAAGCCTGAGGAGAAGAAGGTCCAGTGACAGGCCCAAAGTGGGATCCAGCTCAAGGGGGGGTCCCTAGTACTGAGGCTATGGAGCACTCACAAAAAGGGACCTAGCATGACTACCCTCTGAAAGACCCAACAAGTAGCTGAAAGAGTCGGATGCAGATATGTGCACCCAACCAATAGACAGAAGCTGCTGACCACTGTGGTTGAATTAGGGAAAGACTGAAAGAACCTGAGGAGGAGGGCAACCCTGTAGGAGGACCAATTAACCCGGACCCCCAAAATCTCTCAAACACTGGACCACTGGCAGCATACAACAGCTGATATGAGGCCCTCAACACATATACAGCAAGCACTGCCAGGTCTGGGTTCACTCAGAGAAGATGTACTTTACCCTCAAGAGACTGGGAACCCCAGGAAGTTTAGAGGTCAGGTGGGGTGGGGGTGTGGGGACATGCTTGTGGAGATAGGGGAATGGGGAGGAGCATGGGATGTGGAACAGTCGGAGAGTGGACTGGAAAAGAAATAAAATTTGAAATGTAATTTAATAAATAAATAAATAAATAAAGATAAAAAGAACAAAACAGAAATCAAAATAGATCACATATGAATATTTACAACAGTTTAAAGAAAGTTGATAAATTTGGGTGTTTACTAATAATTTGGCCAAATACCAATAAGATATTCTGCATACTTAAAGATAGATTTCTTAGCATATAATCTGATTAGAGTTATCATTTTTCTCTTTTGCACTTCAGATATCTAAAGCATTAAAGCATACAAAGAAATAAAATTTGTATTTAACAATCAAGCATACATTATTCTCCTTAATTTCATAACTCAGTTTTTCTTTCATCCAACTAATAAAATAAGGGTAACACATTTTAAACATCCAGTCTATTATCTCTACCATTCTTTCTATTATAGGTTATTGGTGGAGAATCTGCATTGAGTGACATCATCATGTATGAGATACCTAAGCTTTGTCATGCCATTCACATTGTTTTCGTTAATTAATTAATTTACATTTCAATTAGAGCTTCTCCCTCCTCTCTTCCCAGTCTCTTCCTCTCACCTCACTTCTTCCTTTACCCCCTCCCTTTCTCCTCAGAGAAGAGGAGACCTTCCATGGATATCAACCTACCTTGGCATATCAAGTTGTAGGACTGAGTGAACCTTCTTCTACTGAAGCTAGACAAGGCAGCCCAGTTAGGGGAAAGGAATCCAAAGACAGGCAACAGATAGACAGCCCCTACTCCTGCTGTTAGAGGTCCAACCTGAGAACCAAGCTGTACATCTGTTATGCAGAGGTTCACAGAGACTGAAACACCACCCAGAGAGCCTCTAGGAGCTCTGGGAGGAACCATGCCAATCATTTAAAAAAAATAATCCCATAAATTTGTTATAGTTTTTGTACAGAAATGAGGAAATAAAGTCTTTTTCCTTTCTTTCTTTTATTTATTTATTTATTTATTTATTTATTTATTTATTTATTTTTATTTTGTTTACATTCCAGATTTTATTCTCTTCCCCCTCTCCCCCATCCAGTCTCCAGCTCGTCCACATCCCAACCCCCTGTCTTCACAAGCATGTCTGCACCACCCACCACCCATCCAATCAGACCTCTAAACTCCCTGGGGCCTCCAATCTCTTGAGGGTTAGGTGCCTCTTCTCTGATTAAAGCCAGACCCAGCAGTCCTCTGCTGTACATGTGTTGGGGGCCTCATATCAGCTGATGTATGCTCCCTGGTTGGTGGTCCAGTGTTTGAGAGATCTTGGGGGTCTGAGTTAATTGGGACACTGGTCCTCCTACAGGGTTGCCCTCCTCCTCAGGTTCTTCCAGTCTTTCCCTAATTCAACCACAGGGGTCAGCAGCTTCTGTTCATTGGTTGGGTGCAAATATCTTCATCTGATTCTTCCAGCTGCTTGTTGGGTTTTTCGGAGTGCAGTCATGCTAGGTCCCTTTTTTTGAGTGCCCCATAGTCTCAGTAATAGTGTCAGGCCTTGGAACCTCCCCTTGAGCTGGATCCCACTTTGGGCCTGTCGCTGGACCTTCTTTTCCTCAGGCTCCTCTTCATTTCCATCCCTGAAGTTTTTTCACACAGGAACAATTATGAGTGAGATTTTGACTGTGGGATGGCAACCCCCTTCCGCACTTGATGCCCTGTCTTCCTATAGGATGTGTGCTCTATAAGTTCCCTCTCCGTACTGTCACACAATTCATCTAAGGTCCATTTCTTTGAGTCCTGAGAGTCTCTTACCTTCTAGGTCTCTGGTGTATTCTGGAGGGTGCTCCCCAACCTCCTACCTCCTGAGGTTGCCTGTTTCCATTCTTTCTACTGGCCCTCAGCACTTCAGTCCTTGTCCCTTGCCCGACACCAGATACAGAGTCTTAATGCAAAGTCCAGGTTCCCTCCGATTCACAGTCCTGCTGCCTCATTATCTCAAGGTCTGTGGTTGCTTATGTGTGTAACTATGCCTTATTTATACCTATAAATTCTGACTTATAAGTAATAAGGTCATCTGAGAAAGTTAAGCAATTTTTCCAAATATACACTGCTGGTTAAGTATATGTTTGAGCTTTGAACTCAACCACCTAATGCTACAATCCCTGTATTTGTGTGTAATGCATTTCAATGCTGTAATCTTAGGATTCAAGTTGCTTATCCACTTTGTCCTGGGGTGCAGAAAAACGTTGAAATTTTCTTCAAAATAAAGGTACATCTATGGTCTATTCCTTTCTCAGTAGCAAAGGAAAAACTTCCATTATTTTTATTAATGTTAAGAACAAAACCTACATTTGGAATCATACATTGGCTTTTATTATTAATTGCAAACAAATTATGGAAACCAAGTTTCTTGAATTTCTTAATGTGCCTTGTGTTTTTTTTTCACAAGAGCAAAGTTAATATGCACTCTGACAATTACACTCATATTTTACAAGTTATATATAAAGCCATGTTCTTATCATCATGATTGGAGAACATTTAGTCCAATAATATTCCTACCTGATATGCTACTCAGAAGAGGATTGAAGGAGAAATTGCCAGAGGCAATACAGAAGCAGGTTTCTCTCTACATTGTCTATGCTGAAATATTATCAAGACCTAATTACTACTTCCGGTAGCCAAATCCTCAGAGTTGTTACATATTTATTTACTTTATAGTCTCAATCAGTATATATTAATATTAAACAGGAGGGGATTCGCTATGGCATTTTCTGTGCCATTCATTAAAGCATAGAGAGCACTTAGATTGTGTTCACTCCCTTTCTTATTCATCTTCCTTTCCCTTTGATCATCCATAGAAATTCTTCTCATCTGATTTCACATAAAAGAGAACAGATGATACTTAAATTTGTGTCTAATTTCATTTAACATTGGTGAGGATGTTAAGTATGCAGCCACTATGGACATCTTTTTAAAGCTTAAAAAATGGAGTCATTATAATCTAACTCCACCACTCGTAGGCATGCACCCCAAAGAGTGTAAATCAGATAGTAACCTGCATGCTCCTGCTTCTCATTGTACTCTTCTCAGTGATTAGATGACAAGATCAGTGTAGGTGAACATCACTGCATGGCTGGACTCAGAAAGCGTAGTCTGTATACACAGAGCTTTGATGAGTAGTCCATGGAACAGATTTAACAGCAGAACTATCACACCTCTGGCAAGCAAGGGGAGCAAAATGAGATCACAGTTATGCTGTGGCTAGGAGACTATACCAGAGTTTGAAGCCAGGCTTCCCTTCCTAAACCTCTGACATGGTTCTCCAGGTTTCATTTAAATAAATAAATAAATAAATAAATAAATAAATAAATAAATAAATAAAATAAATTTTGATAGAAAGTAGCCATCATCACAATGATTTCTCTGATCACGAGCTAGAATGGGCTTATAAAATAAACATAAAAATCAATCTTCTCTTAAAGTTTAATAGTAATGAATGAAGGTAGAATTGTGATTGTATAAATTGAATGGGCACCTGGCCAACCTCAATACATACACAACCTTCAGGCAGAAGTCTCTCTCATCTTGGGCAGCAAAGGAGAAGAGCTATTAATTTAAAACATTACTAGTTCGCTCATCAAAGCTCCAAAACGTTAAGGAAACATGATAGAATCAATTCTATTCTTGATGTCAAAAGTCAACTAAGATAGCATAAATTAAATAAGATGTGACTTTTAATTAATGACTAGACTGCATAGGTAACGATTTTTAGGACACAACACCGAAGACATTATCTGACTGGCAAGAAACCACAAAGGTTACTCATCTAGCTTTCAGGCAAAATAAGTATCATACAGCTTTTGTTTTATAGCTGTGTACTGTATAAATAGAAGTTTTATATTCATAGGATTCCACCTAAGATTACAACACTGGGAGAATTAATGCCCCTCCTCAAAGAGAAAGCAAGAGATACAAACTGGCAACTGCAAAGCTAACACGTCAAGGTCTGCTCTCACACTTGATCCCTGCTTTGTGTACTCTGGCCTTGCAAACATTTCAGTAGCATCTCTTGGGTACAATAACAGACCTTGATTTAGCGTCCACACATTCTCCTTCCCATTAGATGCTTATGCAATTGCTCCTGTGAGGATATTATATGACATCAAGAATGTACTACAGCAATGTAAGTGGGAGAAAAGGGAAGTGTGAAGGAAGGAGCAAACTAAAAGGAGAATTTTGTTTCTGCTTAAAGTTCAGGTGTAGAGACTTAACATCTAATTTTAAAAAACACAATTTGATGCCTTTGTTAGGAGAAAAACTAGTAGACTTGATGTGGAAATCCCACAATTTGCACAAATTGAGTTATTTCTAGTTAACATGAGTAACTACTGAAGAAGTAAAAGAAAAATCTTCTTTACCATGGTTGTGGATATTGAAACCTTTAATCCCAGCACTCAGGAGGCAGAGGCAGGCGGATTTCTGAGTTCGAGGCCAGCCTGGTCTACAAAGCAGGTTCCAGGACAGCCAGGGCTATACAGAGAAACCCTGTCTCTAAAAACAAAAACAAAAAACAAAAACAAGAAACTCAATAGTCTCAATTATTATTATATACCCAAGAAAATGAGTTTGCAATTGCAGTGCCTTTTCCCCTTATATTAATCTTGATTTAGTTCACAGATTTACCAAATACAATTGTGTGAATATTGATTCATTTTACAAAACTCATCTTACTGATGTTTTCAACTGTTTTGTGGGTGAGCAATTAACATGTACTCCAGGAGCACAAAGATATGCATATCTCCACATGAAATCATTAAGAATAGAATTACATAGACTAGTTTGCATAACATGTCTTAAGCAGCTAGAGACAAGAAACTCTTCTAGTAAATACTATACTTTTACTACTCAAGTCACTTAATTGTTTAATATTATCTATTTAAATTACCTATTATCTTCTTATATGGTCAAGATATAATACTATGCATTCAACCTAGTGCTGCACAATTTCTCCTAAATTATTAGAAAGGTAAGTAAATACTAATTTAATGAAGCTTAAATATGTATGTGACATCATCCTCCATGCCTACACATTCCTGTGCTTAAATTTCCTTTTCTTATGAGAACCCCACTTACATTTGAGTAGGATACCACATTATTCCAGTCTGGACTACTTAACTAGCTACCATAATGAGATAAGCCTTGCAGATTGTAGTCTGACATACTAAAGGTTAGGACTTCAATGTATTGATTTGGGGTATGGCTATGGGAGACGTACTTCATGTGTTTAAAAAGCAGAAAAGTGCTTTAAAACATTGCAACACGAGGCTGGAGAAACGGCTTGATGACTAAAAACACTTGTTTTTGCAGAAGATCCATATTTGAATCCAAGCTCCCATAAGCCAGTTCACAATCATCAATAATCCAGTTCTATAGATCCAATGTCTTCTTCTGACCTCTCAATGCATCACACTTGCACACTGCACGCACATATACACACACTCCAGAAAAATACAACCATAAAATAAAATAAATTAATCTTAAAATGTTGTAACCACTATTACTACCCAGTTTATAGGCATACATAAACTCTATTTAGTTGAAATGCTTAATAATTTATAATGAAGTATCCAGACGTTCCTCCTTAGAATAGGGAACAAAATACCCAAGGAAGGAGTTATAGAGACAAAGTTTGGAGCTAAGAAGAAAGAATGGACCATCCAGAGACTACCCCACCTGGGGATCCATCCCATAATCAGCCACCAAACACAGACACTATTGCACATGCCAGCAAGATTTTGCTGAAAGGACCCTGATATAGCTGTCTCCTGTGAGGATATGCAAGTGCCTGACAAATACAGAAGTGGATGCTCACAGTCATCTATTGGTTGGAACACAAGACCCTAATGGAGAAGCTAGAGAAAGTACCCAAGAGCCGAAGGGGTCTGCGACCCTATAGGTGGAACAACAATATTAACTAATCAGTACCCCCCAGAGCTTGTGTCTCTAGCAGCATATGTAGCAGAAGATGGCCTAGTCGGCCATCATTGGGAAGAGAGGCCCCTTGGTATTGCAAACTTTATATGCCCCACTACAGAGGAATGCCAGGGCCAAGAAGTGGGAGTGGGTGGATAGGGGAGCAGGTGGGGGTGGTTATAGGGGACTTTCGGGATAGCATTTGAAATGTAAATGAAGAAAATATCTAATAATACATTGAACAAAAAACAAAAGAGGATTAAAATAAAAAATAATCTATGATGAGCATAGACTTTAATTTGCTAACAATATATTACAATTTAGAGCTTTTTTTCTGTGTATAAAAATGTAAAATGCACAGAAAGAACTTTAAATACTAGCATTATAGAAAAGGAACGAAAACTTTGAAAACAAACTCCCCCGATAAAGTATCTTAATCTTAGCTTTGTATTTAATGGTTTCCAGTGGCTTATTAATATTAGTTTATAGAAAATGACATTCCATACTGTAAGAAATGGCATACAATAATGATGAAAGCTTTGTACATGGCTTAAATAGGATGTACATGTGACCACTACTTTTTCATTGGTCATCAAACACTTGAGTTCTCCATCATTGAGTAGATTTTCTCTCTTAAGACCATTCTTCAAACAGTGACACTGAGGCAATGGAGACTGATGTCTTTTAATGACTTACTCGAGGTCACACAGCTTAGTCAGTGGTCCATAAAATCAAAATATTACCAAATGATAGAGTATAAAATGCTTTAGGCTTGGTCAGAACCTGACCAATGCAGATGAGGATGCTCGCAGCCAACAATTGGACTGAACAGGGGAACCCCAATGGAGGAGTTAGGGGAAGGACTGAAGGAGCTGAAGAGGTTTGCAACCCCGTAGGAAGAACAAAAACCACATCAACCAAAAAGATCCCCCAAGTCTCCCAGGGACTAAAACACCAACCAAAGAGTACACATGGGGGGACCCATGGCTCTAGCTGCATATGTAGCAGAGGATTGCCTTATCTGGCATCAATGGGAGAGGTGGCCCTTGGTCAGGTTGAGTCTCAATGCTCCAGTGTAGGGGAATACCAGAGCAGAGAGGTAGGAGTAGGTAGATGGGTTAGGGAGCACCCTCATAGAAGCAGGGGGAGGGAGGATGGGATAGGTGTTTTGGGACGGGGAAACCAGGGAAACAGTATTTGAAATGTAAATAAATAAAATAACCAATATAAAAGTATAATGTAGCCATAATTTTCCTACTTTTGTCTCAAATCTCCTAATTTTCTCTAAAATTCCCTTCTAACTATATCTTGATTCAGAAAATGATGCAACATTAATTCTTCAGATTACAATATTACATTAATAAATTTTCTGAACACAACAGGCAAAGACTTGGACAAATGAATTCCCCCAAAAGCTGCAAATCTTGTTCCTATTTCAAAGTTAAGTTACGAAACAACCCAAATCTACATTTGTCATCTGAGTGATAAATCAGATTATGCAATGTAATTTCAACAAGCATCAGATACTGAAAGAACAAGATTTTAAACACAGACGAGTTGGCAGCTATAGTGGAGATCTCCTATGCTCATCCATATTTGGTTGTCCTAACAGCTCTTGCTTTCCTGCTTTTGAATGCTCGGTGGAGCTTTGTGACATCACTGTATGTGAGAGCTGCTTGTTACCAAAGAGCTGCGTAATCTACCCTAACACAGCCTTCAGGCTTCAGCCAATATTTGTTCTTGTCACTTTTGAGCTTCTTTCTGACTTCTCAAAGTATTTAATCATTCCATGTGGGCAATCACAGAAGTCCAACATACAGGTGAATTCTCCTTGGAAAAAAACACATTGGCAACACATATTATATTGTGTCTGCCTGCACAGTATAATCTCCTTTCTTTACAACAGTCTAAATGTATGGGACAGATGGAAAAAACAAATTGCCATCACAAAATTGCCAGCGTTGACATTCCTCAGACAAAAAACCAAGTGCTTCCAAATGGGCATAACTCCACAAACCTTCAAAGTCTGGAGGACTAATTCACTCCATTGCCCTCATCAAATTGTTAGCAATACTACAATGTCCAGTGGCATAAAACTAATGGGGAAAACAGGAAATTTTCTGGGGCCTTTGTGCAAATTAGGCAATTTATTTTAACATTAGAATTTTGCACACACCACCCCAAATATTTTGAGTTTAGGAAAGTGTGAACCAACCCAATAGCTCAGAAGGTATGTGTTTAGTTATATAACCGTCTACAGCAACTATAAAGGTTCAGACAGTGTCCTTGGAAAGAATATACTGGTTTTATTTGCTGAAACATTTTAAGTGAGCCATCAACTGTCCTTTCAGGATCTGTCTTGCATTCAACTCTGAGCTCTGCTTAGCAGAAGCAACTTTGAACAAATACTTTGCTTCTGCTTCTTTTAGAGCAGAGGTTATTCTCATAGGAAAGGGCGTTTACCATTGCTCTTTGGTGCAAAAATGAATGTGATACCTGTCAATTACTAATACTACTAAAGGAAATATACATGATTACAGAACAAAGGCTCTAAGAATTGTGAACAACTTGCAATCTTTAGTTAGGGTAATTATTTGATATCGCCTGCTGTAATCTTTTTGGGTTTTTTTTTTTTCCACTAAAGTAAATCACACAATCCAACTTAGAAAATGTAAGAAATATATGTGAAAAAATATGAACACATTTACAAATTTGTTTTGTTCCTAAAAATCTGATGGCAGTTATATCTACTTACTTTCTCGTTAGAAAAATCATTAAATACAAATACAGAAATATTCACATGATTTCTGTGTTGTTGCTGCACCAAAAGGTATTGCAATAGAAAGCTTGTTAATTATAATAATCCAGTTCTGAAATTGTGAGTTTGGAGGAAGAGGGTGGCTCAATGGTTAAGAGTTTTTCTGCTCTTCCAGAAGACTGGTGATTAGCTTCCCATGTTGTACTGATCACAATTACTTGTAGCTGTATCTCCAGGAGCTCAAGTGTCCTCTTTTGGCCCACCGGAGTACCAGCATACATGTGGCATAGAGATATGTCTATAAATAAATGTTAAAAATGAAATTTAAAGGGATTAAAACAAATTCTGAGTTTTAGGAATTTTTATGGAAAATCACTATATAGAAACCCTAAAAGATAATATGTGGAAAAAAGTATTTTATAAAAAATGTAAATATAATACAAATAAATTATAAATATAGTGTTTGTAAATAAGTATAAATAAAGACTAGAATATTTTGCATGCAAATGGCAAATAGGATGCAATGGAGACTGTCCAAAATAAAACTAATGAATATATATATTTTATATAATATATATTTTTATATAATAAAATTATTGAATACATTGTTGAACCTTGGATGATTGTAACAAATATGAAATTACCATTTTAAATGATTTTAGGACAATATTTAGATAATACATATAGCATAATAAACTATTTTATTTGTGGAATAAATAAGTTTTAGCTTTTAAAAGGTGGGAACTCTGGCCCTGATATAATTGTCTCATATGAGGCTATGCCAGTGCCTGGGAAATACAGAAGTGGATGTTCACACAGGACACAGGGCCCCCAATGGAGAAGCTAGAGAAAGTACACCAGGAGCTGAAGGGGTTTGCAACCCTATAAGAGGAACAACAATATGAACTAACCAGAACCCCCAGAGCTCATGTCTCTAGCTGCATATGTAGCAGAAAATGGCCTAGTCAGCCATCATCGGAAAGAGAGGCCCCTTGGTATTGAAAACTTTATATGTCCCAATACAGGGGAATGCCAGGGCCAAGAAGTGGGAGTGGCTGGGTAGGGGAGCAGGGCCGGGGAAGGGTATAGGAAACTTTCGGGATAGCATTTGAAATGTAAATTAAGAAAATATCTAATAAAATTTAAAAAAAAAAGAATTGAATTAACCTTTGTGATTTCTGTGGAGTGTATCTTGGGTATTCTGTACTCTTTTTGTTTTGTTTTGTTTTGTTTTGTTTTGTTTTGTTTTGGCTAATAAGTATGTACTTATTAGTGAGTATATACCGTGCATGTCCTTTGGGGTCTGAGTTACCTCACTCAGGATGTGTCTTAGTGAGGGTTTCTATTCCTGCACAAACATCATGACCAAGAAGCAAGTTGGGGAGGAAAGGGTTTATTCGGCTTACACTTCCATACTGCTGTTCATCACCAAAGGAAGTCAGGACTGGAACTCAAGCAGATCAGAAAGCAGGAGCTGATGCAGAAGCCATGGAGGGATGTTCTTTACTGGCTTGCTTTCCCTNTTTCCCTGGCTTGCTCAGCCTGCTCTCTTATAGAACCCAAGACTGCCAGCCCAGAGATGGTCCCACCCCCAAGGGGCCCTTGATCACTAATTGAGAAAATGCCTCACAGCTAGATCTCATGGAGGCATTTCCCCAACTGAAACTCCTTTTTCTGTGATAATTCCAGCTGTGTCAAGTTGACACAAACCTAGCCAGTACAGGATGATATTTTCTACTTTCATCTATTTGCCTGCAAAACTCAGGATGTCCTCGTTTTTAATGGCTGAATAGTATCCCATTGTGTAAATCAACCACATTTTCAGTATCCATTCTTCTGTCCTGGGACATCTAGTTTGTTTCCAGTTTCTGGCTATCACAAACAAGGATGCTATGAACATAGTGGAACATGTGCCCCTGTGGCATGGTGGGGCATCTTTTGGGCATATGCCTAAGAGTGGTCTTCAGGTAGATCTATTTCCAATTTTCTGAGGAACTTTCAGATTGATTTCCAGAGTGGTTGTACCAGTTTGCAATCCCACCAACAATGGAGGAGTGTTTCTCTTTCTCCACATCCTTACTAACATGTGCTGTCACCTGAGGTTTTGATCTTAGCCATTCTGATTGATGTAAAGGTGGAATCTTAGCGTCATTTTGATTTGCATTTCTCTGATCACTAAGGACTTTGAACATTTCTTTAGGTATTTCTAAGTCATTCGAGATTTCTCTGTTGTGAATTCTCGGTTTAGTTCTATACCTCAATTTTTGACTAGGTTGTTTGTTTGTTTGTTTGCTTGTTTGTTTTGTGGTTAGCTTCTTGAGTTCTTTATACACTTTGGATATTAGCCCTTTATCAGATGTAGGGTTAGTGAAGAAATTTTTCCCAATCTGTAGGTTGCTGATTTGTCTTATTGCTTATGTCTTTTGCCTTACAGAAGCTTACAAAGTTTTTTGGTTTTTATCTGATTTACTATGTACATTTGTGCTTTGGGTGTCTTTTAAATAAAAAGCCCATTCTGATGATGTTGAAACTTCACTTATGCTTTTGCAGGAGGTATTTTTAATTTTAGATCTTATATTTAAGATTTTAATCAATTTTGGATTGATTTTTACAACTGGTAATATATAGCTATCTGGTTCCACTTTTGTTCATGGGTGTTCACTCTTCTTAACATTTCCAAATAGGCTGCACCTCTTCTTTGCCTGCATTTAAATGAAAACCACTCTGCATTGCTGCAACCTGGCAGGATGTTTTGAAATCAGCTATCATATGCTAATCAACTTATCATTTTGACAAGTTATCTTTGTGATGTGGGTCATATATTAATTTTAGTAGTCTTCTCTAGCTATTACAAGAATTCCATTTCTACTCTTACAGGGATTTTAATAAATCTATAGTTTAACTTTTAACTTGAATATTGTGAATATTTTATGAAAATTAGATATCTTTCCATTTTTCTAGTTTTCTTTTATTCTTGTGTATGTTTCTTCTAAAATTACCCTCATCACTGTTTCATAGTTTAATAAATGAAATTTCATCTTTGATCTTCATTTAATACACTCCACTTGTGGAGTGTATTAAATGCCCCTGATACTTTTGGTTGACTTTGAATCATGAAACATTCTTGAGCACATTGCTGGGTTCTGTGTTATTTTTGTGGAGTTTTAGCATTTTCTATCTATAAACTCATTGACCTGAATGAAAAAGTTAACTTCAAAACAATAAGCACAATTATAAAAAATTTAATTAGTTGCCTATTATCTGGTAGATACTCCCTTCTGCAATTCCCAGCTCTCCTACTCAACCTGGTAAGCCATAGAAAGAGAAAGCAAGCACGAAAGAAGTATTACTTGCTTGGAAGACAGCATGGAGCAGGAGTTGAGGTGGATTTAAAAAAACAATATGAATAATATGGACAAAATACATTGAACATTTGTGAGAAATTGTAAAACAAAAAATAAAAATATTGAAATAAAATAAAATAATTATCAAAGAAAAGGCAAGGACCAGCTGGTGTCTTCTGCTGAATTCCAAGTCCTTCCAGGAAAATAAATAAATAAGTAAATAAATAGGTCCATTTGCTAGGTTTAAAAGGAATGTGCTTCAGAAAAATGATTGTTTTATATATAATAAATCAGGAGCTAATAGTAAAAACCTTAAAGAGTCCTCTGTATGAAAGAAAACAAAGACTCTCACTTTCACTGCTTCCTTTAGAGTAGACCTATCAGGCTACAGGAGAATTGAATAGTCACTTAGTGTTGGCCACTAAAAGGTTTGGTTTTGGATGATATGGAGCAAGAAAAAAAAATGTTCTAGGTTTTGTTGATAAGATTTAAACAATGAGTTTATGAAACTCTTAGACAAATGAATGGATCTGAAGGATATCATCTTGAGTGAGGTAACCCAATCACAAAAGAACACACATGATATGCACTCATTGATGAGTGAATTTTAGCCCAGAAGCTCAGAATCCTTCTTAGAAAGGGGAACAAAATTCCCAAGGAAGGAGTTACAGAGACAAAGTTCAGAGCAGAGACTGAAGGAACAAACATCCAGAGACTGCCCCACTTGGGGATCCATGCCATAATCAACAACCAAACCCAGACACTATGGACACTATGGCAGATGCCAACAAGAGCCTGCTGACAGGAGCCTGATACAGCTGTCTCCTGACAGTCTTTGACAGTGTCTGGCAAATACAGAAGTGGATGTTTACAATCATCCATAGGATGGAGCACAAGGTCCCCAATGAAAAAGCTAGAGAAAGTACCCAAGGAGCTGAAGGGGTCTGAAGCTCCATATAAGGAACATCAATATGAACTAAACAGTACCCCCCAGAGCTCCTTGGAACTAAATCACCAATCAAATAAAACACATGGTGGGACATGTGTCTCTAGCTGTATATGTAGCCAAGGATGGCCTAGTTGGTCATCAATAGGAGGAGAGGCCCTTGGTCCTGTGAAGGTTCTATGCCCCAGTATAGGGGAATGCCAGGTTAGGGAGTGGAAATGGGTGGGTTGGGGAGCAGGGGGGAGGGCATAGGGTATTTTCAGAGGAGAAATAGGAAAGGGAATAACATTTGAAATGTAAATAAAGAAAATATCTAATAAAAAAGACATAACAAAGATGGAAGAAAAGCATCAGCAAATGTGACAGAAGGAAGATGAAATCTGATATCTAGTTTTGGAAAGGTCACTAAGAAGACAATGATTTAAATTTTCACCTAAATCATCTCAATTGAGAACAGACAGGACACATTTCATGATGAAAAAATATATATGTTTATACTTAAATAATTAGATATCTAAGCATTTAAATTTGTTTATATTTAAAACACAATGTCACATTGGTTTATTGTTTGAGACTTTAATACCTACATAATACATTTTAATCAAATGTACCACTACCTTCCCTTCCAATTCTGTCCCTAGTTTCCTCTCCAATTCCTGCATTCTTTGTTGTTGTTTTTAAGACTTCTGAGTTCACTTGGTACTGTCCATATGAAAATGGTATTGTAACTGTATATTTAGCATAGGGAATATTTCAGGAACCCTCATTCCTTAAGCAATCTTGCTCTCATTCTAGAGCAGTTATCAATGGCCAAGAGCTCCTCAGCTAGGGGAGGAACTTCATGAGGTCCTTAACTATCCATACTGGGGTTCTGGAGGGTTTGATTTTATTCAGGTCTTGGAAGTGAAAGATTCTAATGTTTTGGTAGTTCCAGCATCTTCATCTCCTACAGCTTGTTCCTTAGTCTGGGGACTTCATATCTCTTGTTTCATGATGGAATGGCATCAATTTATTCAATGATTCCCTCATAGTAAAGCAAACAGAAAAATGGACAAATTACTAGGCTTATACTTAGGAACCTCTACCCCTCCTCATGTAGCAAAATCATTTTTTTAATTAAAGCATAATTCCTTTATTTCTAATTGACCCTAGTAAGGCCACATAAATGACCCCAAGCTAGATTTTTGCAAGAAGAAAATGAATGTGTCATGATTCACACTCCAGGAACCAGAAAAGATAAATCTTGGAGAAAAGAAAGGAAAGTTCTTTAGTAGGTAACCCGAGAGCCCTGCCATTGAGATTAAACCTAAAAGGGAGCACATGTATAGTTCAATCATGTGATATAAAGGCAGATTTACTGGATCCAAATTATGTGAAATACAGAACATCAGTATAAATAGTTGTCTGCTTGAAGTGGAAATTTGTATTTTGGAGACTCAGTTGTATCATGTAATGTTTTTCTGGAAGCTGTTTGGGGGCGGGGGGGAGTATTTTATCCATTTACCTCTCAAATGTTATCCCCTTTCCAGATCCCCCCCAAAAACACCCCTATTCCATCTCCTCTCCTCCTGCTTCTATGAGGGTGTGCCCCCACCCACCAACCCACTCCCACCTCCTTGCCCTCGCATTCCCCTACACTGGGCATCAAATTTTCATGGGACCAAAGGCCTCTTCTCCCATTGATGTCTGAAAAGACCATCCTCTGCGGAGCCATGGGTCCCTCCATGTGTACTGCTTGGTTGGTGGTTTAGACCCTGGGAGCACTGGTTGGTTGATATTGTTCTTTCTATAGGGTTGCAAATCCCTTCAGCTCCTTCAGTCTTTTTTCTAACTCCTTATAAAGCTCAAAAAGAAGGAAAACCAAAGTGTGGGTCCTTCAGTCTTTTTTAGAAGGGGTAACAAAATCCTCAAGGGAGCAAATATGGAGATAAAGTGTGGAGCAGAGACTGAAGGAAAGGCCATCCAGAGACTGCCCCACCTGGGGATCCTTCCCATATACAGTCACCAAAACCAGACACTATTGTGGATGACAAGAAGTACATGCTGACAGGAGCCTGATATAGCTGTCACTTGATATGCTCTACCATATCCCGACATACACAGAGGCAGATGCCCACAGCTAACCATTGAACTGATCATGGGGAGGCTGTCTTATTACAGGATGCTTTGCTGAAGCAGACATGTGAGAGGATGTTCAGCTGGGGCAGAGTTGAGAGGATGGGTGATGTTTGGAAAAAATATAAATATAACCCAACAGACAATGGACAGTGCTCTTGCATTGATATGTCTTGCAATGCTTTGCTGGTCTTCACTGATATTCATGTGTCATGACTTCATAGAGAGAAAAGTGACAAAGAAATGCCCATGGTATTCTGGCTGCTTCATGCTGCCATTTTGAACTCCTGTCATTTGGTGGAGCCTGTGGATTTGGTGAAGCCTTCTGCCCACTTAGGCACATGTTGCTTTGTCTTCCTGATCATGTTTGGTGTTTGCCTATTACACTGGACTGGCTCTACTGACTCATGTTTGAAATCACTCCCAAGAACCACTTCTAAACAGATCCACATCCCGAATTTCCTATTATCTTTCTTCTCCTCTACCTTCGTTGGGTGGGCTAAAAGAGAGCTTGAAGTGTTTAAGTAAGTACACTTATTAGAGTAGGTTTTGAAAAATCTAAACATACAGATGTTTGTTTGTTTTTAATTGTCAGTATGAAGACATCTTATGTTGAAAATCTTTTTGTTTTGTTTCCATTTTAGTTTACATTTGCCTTGTTCCCTTTCCGCAAGAGGAGAAATTGCAGTAGCTGAAGTGTGTAAACCGGATAAGAGACTGATTGCTGAACAAACGTAGCAGGTTCCCTAAGTAGACGTAATGGTGGCTTAATTTAGAATCTGACTAACAGAGTGGAAATTGACTCAATCTGCAATCCTGAAGAGCTCTTCCGGTGAAGAGAGTGGAAATGTGTTAATGGGAGAGAACGGAGGAGACTCCAACAGTTACTGTGAGGCTTCTGGCTCAACTCACTGGGAAAATATCACTTACCAAGAGGGTAGAATTAGAGGCAAGAGGTAAGTCTAAGGGAAATGATGAACACAGTTTCACCAGGCTTAAAACAGCAAAGGCACCCTTTGGCCAGTTGTTTAACCAAAATTATCACTATAAGACTGGTTGGGAAGACTGCTCAAAGTAGCCAAATCAGTGAGCTCAGCATAAACACACACACACACACACACACACACACACACACACACACACGAAACAAGAACAATGAGAACTGACCATATACTAGTATGCATGGTATTACATGATTCAATTATTAATTCAGGTCATCTAATCTAGTAACCAAGGCAACAAATAAAAGGGCAAGATAAAAGACATCTAAGCCTGACACTTCTTTTTATATTGCATATTTAAAAATATGTATTAGAATGAAAGAATTAAAGAATGTTGTACATAAAGGAACCCCTAGACAGCTGAGTGAGTAAAGTCTATTTCCCCCCAAGCTGACAAGTTGATCTTAATCCCTGGGGCCCACATACAGAATTAAGAGAATCAACTCCCACAAGCTGTCTCTGGATGTCCACACATATTCCATGGTACATGGGAACCCAACACAATACAGAAACACACAAATTGATTAACTAATTAAGTAATAAATGTAGTAAAAACATTGTATATCAAACAGATCTGGTTTGGTATTTTACATTCCACTCTTAAGGGTAGAATACAAATGGCATATTTCCTTAATCGAGAATATATAGAAGATTGGATAATTTTAGCACATGTCCTCTGTCTGCTAAGGATTCTTTTATTTTCATATTATCTAACTCTGTTTAAATAAGAAATGAATATCAATCACATATTTTAAGTGCCCTTTGGTAACATTATCCCGACTCATTTAGTAACTTGCCAAAGGGAAAACATTTAATTCATTTCAAATGAATATTTATTTTCAAGTATTGAAAGATCTGAGATTTTGTTAATGAAGTTTAAAGGAAGGACTTTATAGTTTTATTTTTGAAGAAAGATGTCAATTACTAATGAGGAAATTATACTCAAACCTTTGGAACATTCATCCACATTGGCATAGACAAATGAAATAATATTATGGGTGAAATGAATAAGTTGCTTCATGTTTAAAATATTTTCCTAGCTGAAAATAAAAAAGTGTTTTTAAAAAGTGTTTAAAAATCATACAAAAATAGAGGAAGACAGATCTAAAACACATTACAATTGATTATAACATTTTTTCTAACCAAAGACTACCTGTATAACAAGCTTCATCTAAGGAACAGCAAATAATCCAACATACAGCCAATTCTCTCTCTGAGTATTTGACATTGTGTATGTGTGCAGTATGTGAGGTTGTACATACTATTAGAATTTTTCCTTTTACATTATCAATATAAAGGCTGAGACATATGACAGACACCTAGCCTGTAGGTCTCTAGATGTTTCAAAAGTATCAGATTCGTGAGAGAGTAGCAGACTCAGCTGAGGAGAAATTGTCATACAAGAAATATTTGCCAACAAAGAATTCAGACTAGGGATGGGTTTTCTGGCATTTTTAGTCATGCGAATGCAAAAGCCACCCCCAAGAAATTCTTTGTTTGTTTGTTTGTTTTGTTTTTTGTAGAAGTGTAAGCTGCTGTGAAGACTTCAGAGAAATTACTCTTTCTGTGTTGGGTTTTATATAGTATGGATTTGTAGAGTTAAATAATAAAACTCTTATTTCAACCCACCTGTTCATATAATTTAACAAACATTCTTTTGATCACTTGCAGTTCAAACTCATCAATAAATATTTGATGATTTGCAGTTTGTCAACAATATAAAAATTCTGTCATTATTCCAAATTATTATTCCTGCAGCTAGATTTTATTGGGTATTACACTCGATTAATCAGTTCCTACTAATGCATTCCCAGCTCAGAGAAAGATTTCAGCATTCGTTAAGTTGAGCCAAATTACTCCTGTGAATAATGCATTAGAAACAGCACACTGATGGTGAACTTCTAGGTTAGTCTCAATTTGCACTTGAAGAGCTTCACCATCAGCTTACTCTTATATCTCAGATAAGTGTAAACCTTGTATTAGACCCAATTAGTACACAAGGAACAATGGCTCTGTGGTTTATCTTCCCAAATGAAGTTCTCAAGTTTCCAGTGGAAATGTTTCCCACAACGCTTCAATCTGCAAAGATATAAGAACCACCTGGGGGATTGTTATCATATGAATAACCACATCTAAAAAGGAAGGGAAAGAGAAAGACTTCTTTGAGAGTTGATTGCTTTTCTGCAATTATGATAGCTTTTGCTACAGATACCATGCACCTTCACTACACCCATTGAAAATTAAAGTCACTCTAACTATTGTAAAACTGGCTCATTTGTTCACACTGCTGACTTAATTATAAAATTTCTTCTCTTCTAATTGTCCATCCTTGAAAGTCAAAATAATGAGATTTTTCAAATTTGTATCTGCATGTTACATCAACCTGCCCTCAAAAAATTCCCTTTAGATGGACCCAATGTCTGTGGCTGCCAGGGATCCATCCCACAATCAGCCACCAATCATAGACACTATAGCATACGCCAGCAAGATAGTGCTGAAAGGGCCCGGATATAGCTGTCTCAGGGGAGACTATACCAATGCCTGGCAAACATGGAGGTGGAAGCTCACAATCAGATATTAGATGGAACACAGGGTTCCCAAAGAAGGAGCTAGAGAAAGTACCCAAGGAGCTGAAGGGGTCTTCAACCCTATAGATGGAAGAATAACATGAACTAACTAGTACCCCCTGAGCTCATGTCTCTAGCTGCATATATAGAAGAGGATGGCCTAGTTGGCCATCATTGGAAAGAGAGGCCCCTTGGTCATGCAGACTTTATATGCCCCAGTACAGGGGAACACCAGGGCCAAGATGTGGGAGTGGGAGGGTAGGGGGGCAGGGCCGGGAGGGGGGAGGGTATAGGGAACTTTCTGGATAACACTTGAAATGTAAATGAAGAAGTTATCTAATAAATATTGGAAAAAAATATTTCCTTTAATGAAGGTGATTGATCCCTCATGAGTAACATAAGTCTTTTTTTTTTTTTTTCAAACAGATGAGGTTGATTTTTTAGCAGATTGTCAAATACTCTTGGTCACTGGTTAAACTTAGCTCCCACATCACCTGCAGAGCTGCTGATTTAGCATTTTGGTTCTGCTGTATTCTGTAACTGGGACACTTGAGTGCCTTGATAAAATGGATGTTTTCTTTCTGCAGAGGAATGATTTGTGATTATCATACATAATGCATAAGACCATGAATTCCACCTGGTAGTAACCACAGAGAGTAGGGCAAACATGGCTCAATGACCCTTAAGATAGCCCAGAAAAAGTTTTTTTAAAGTTTGATGGTATCAAGGACAATATGATTTGTATTGCAAGTTGGAAAATAAAGCAAGAGTTAAGTAAATGTAATATTTGACACTATTAGTCAGAATTTCACATGAGTGTTTAGCACTAACACAGGCCATTCTCTTTTCACAGTGTATGTTACCAGCCTAGGGTTCAGCACTCCATTAATCAAGAAAGAAATATCTGGAAGCAATAAATGTACTTGACCTGTATTAATAAAGACTCTTAGAAATAAATTTAGAGAAATAAGCACTTGATCCTTAGTAATAGTAGTCTCCATAAAAAATGAAATGAAATAGTATTTCAGCAAAGCCTCCATGTATCAAAGAATGGGTGTCTCCCAAGTGGAGCCAAGATAGGCAACATCTACAGCAAGCTTAAGTTCTTATATTACCAAGGCACTGTCCCTATGGAGAACATTTTCCTTTATAGCATGCCCAAGGAGGAGGAAACTATGAAAGCAACTTGATAAGGAGAGCACACATATCACAAGTTCCCCTGAATTGGAAGTTTCTAGATATGTCAGATGATGCAGACTCACATGGTGTTTTGCTGATACACACATAATATTTTGCTAAGGCAAGACCCATGGGAAGACAGACACACACACACACATACACACACACACACACACACACACACACACACTGCCCAGACATTTTAAAGGTAGAAAATGTGTTATTTGCTATAAGATGAGAATGAAAGGGTTAGGGGACATTATGGTAAATGACAGGAGCCAGTTAGAGAAAGAAAAATCCTACATGATTTGGTGTTAGGTTTTAGTCACAATTTACCCTATCTGTGCAGTGGGAAATTATTAAGACTCATGGTTTGAACATAGTAAAGCTTGTGTCCTTATCCCAAGTTGGAACATCTTCTGGCTATATGTCCAGGAATGGTATTGCTGGATCTTCCGGTAGTACTATATCCAATTTTCTGAGGAACTGCCAAACTGATTTCCATGCCAGTGCCTGGCAAATGCAGAAGTGGATGCTCACAGTCATCTATTGGCTAGAACACAGGATCCCCAATGAAGGAGCTAGAGAAAGTACCCAAGGAGCTGAAGGGGTCTGAAGCCCTATAGGAGAAACAACAATATGAACTAACCAGTACCTCCAGAGCTCTTGTCTCTAGCTGCATATGTAGCAGAGGATGGCCTAGTTGGCCATCAGTGGGAGGAGAGGCCCTTGGTCCTGTGAAGATTCTAGGCCCCAGTGTAGGAGAATGCCATGAAGTAGAAGTGGGTGGGTTGGGGAGTAGGGGGACTAGAGAGTATTGTGAATTTTCAGAAATTTGAAATGTAAATGAAGAAAACATCTAATTAAAAAAAAAAAGACTCATGGTTTTAAAGGTTTCAGCCTGATATACCTCAGTGATCCTAGGTCATTTTAAAGCAAGATATCAAGAAAAGGTACAAATGGAAAAGCAAAATCATTCACCCTATTGCAGAAAACAAACCAACAAAAGTCAACAGTGCAAGGGACCAGCCAAGTTCAATCAGAATACTTCAAAGGCACACTCAGGTCTTCCAACCAATCATCAGCTCTAATTGACTATCATTTATGTAACACTTAATATCCTCTTATACATGAGCTGAGCACATACCATATTTCTTCTTCTGGGTCTGAGTTATGTCACTCAGGATGATTTTCCTGGTGGCAGCTATTTACCTGAAAATTTCATGCCACTTTTTATTATTATTTCATTAATAATATTGAACACATGCCTACCATTCTCTATCATTATTTTCTACATTAAATATTTATAGAGAAAAGAAAGAGTGAAGTTATTGTTCTCATAACAAGTTAATGTGTTATCTATTTGGGACATTACTGAATGTGACTGAGGATGGTTGACGTAATACTAGATGGGGTTAAAGTCAGGCCAAGAATATGTTGTTTGGATTTGGCTGGATTGTGTTGCCTTTTGCCACCTTTCACCACTGGAGATGCTGCCAGAGAGAACACATAAAACAAATGAACTTGTCTATGTTCCAGTGAGCCTCACTCAGAATCATATATGCTCCGTGTGTTTGTAGGACATGTTTTGGATAAAGTTTGAAAATCATATATTAGCCAAGAAATGTTCATACTCAAGGAACAGTTTTAATCTATAGGTTTGTTTGTTTGTTTATTTGCTTGTTTGTTTTATGGGTCTGAGAAATATCCTTTAACTTAAAATCAACAAAGTTATTAATGTTCTAAGATCACCCCCCCCTTTCAGCCAGTCTAAAGAGTCAGATACATTTTTAAAAATGCTTTAGTCTAGTGCTTTTTATAACTTACATGGTAAGACCTGTTTGTGAGAGGCATGCCAACAGGCAGGGTGGCCTCCGTTTGATCTCATGCTTTAGTGACCTCTAAATAACCTTAGAATAATTAAACTATGTGTACAATCCTTGCAATCTACCATCATTCCATCAGAAGGGAGATGCCTGCCTATGTTCCAGTGTCATGGTAAGAACAAGGGGTGGAAAGAAAGCCTGACTCGCTTGTACTCATTTTCTTCTCATTAAAGTTTCCTGGGCTGGTAATCAGAGCTGAAGCCACGATGACAAGGTGGCTTTGAGAATTGGCAGCTATCATTTTTTTAAATGTTTGAATACTGCTTAATCATTCAAGGTACTGATAAACCATTCCTTTATCAAGGGGAATGTGTGTTAAACTAAATCTTCTGGGCATGTCTTCACCCACCTTGAAATCCAAGTTCTGGTTGAAAACACATCACATTAAATCAAGCAAGATGGAATCAGAAGAAAAACGAATTAACTGTTGGAAATTAAGACTACTTTCAACACATACTATTCTACTAATTTATTTTTCCTCTTTGAACTGAGCCTTGGATTTCTTTTTACCTCAAATTAGAGAATATAGCTTATAAAGCAAAACTATGTGGGCTCTGTTAGAGATAATAGAGTATGCTGTTCCCCAGAACCTTTAATATGCCCTAGAATAATAATATAAACAACTATGTGGGTATCTACACTATTTGATAACCTAAATAGATCTCTTAAATTTGCTATAAAATATCTCAGAATGAAGCAAAATGCAAGAGATTCTATTTTTTCCTTCTTCCTTTACCCTAGTCCCTTAAGAAATTATTTTGGATTTCTTCAATATGAATGTATGCATACTTATTTATTATAAAATGTAGCATTTGTATAATAATAATATTTTGTAAAATTAAATGGAAATATATGTGGGTCAAAATGAAACACCTCACAATGGACATTATAATGGTCTCAAGTGTAACTCAAATATTTCAATTGAGCTCTGATTTTAGAGTTGTAATTTCTTGAGGTTCTCAGTCCACTCAATAAATGCGAAACATAGCATTGAGTCTGACAGCCTTCATTCCGCTGTTCCAGAGTCTTCCTCAACAAGACTAGTCTACAAAATTGAAACCAACTGTCACTCCAAGTAAACTGTAACTAGTTGACAGCCGTCACTAGTGCAAAGGAGTCTCATCATAACCACTGAATTTTAATTTAATTTTAATTTAATGAAATAATAGAAAAATATAATTTATGCCAAATGAAAATTTTCATTTTATTTATTTATTATTAATTAATTATTTTCTTTATTTACATCTCAAATGTTGCCCTCCTCCCAGTGCCCCCCTTCACCTCTGAGAGGGTGCTCCTCTCATTATCCCTCCACCCTGAGCCATCAATTCTCTAAAGGATTAAGCACATCCTCTCCTTCTGAGATCAGACAATGTGGCATTCTACTACATACATGCAATGGGCCTCAAACCAGCCCATATATGCTTTTTGGTTGGTGTCTCAGTCTCTGAGAGTTCCCAGAGATGCAGGTTAGCTGGCTGTTGACCTTCCTATGGGGTTGCCATCCCCTTCAGTTCCTTCAGTCCTTCCCCTAACTCTTCTGTAGGAGTCCCTGACCTCAGTCTAATGCTTGGCTATTTCTGCATCTGCCTCAGTCAGCTGTTGGTAGAGCCTCTCAGGGGACAGTCATGCTAGGCTCCTGTCTGTGAGCACAACATAGCATCAGTAATAGTGCCAACCCAAGAGATGGATCCCAAGTTGGGCCAGTCACTGGTCAACCATTCCTTCAGTCTCTGTTCTATTTTTGTCCCTGTACTTCTTTTAGACAAGACCAATTTTTTTATTAGATATTTTCTTTATTTACATTTCAAATGTTATCCCCTTTTCTAGTTTCTCCTTCAAAAACTCCCTATCCTCTTCCTCCTTCCCTGCTCACAAGCCCACCCACTCCCACTTCCTGGCCCTGGCATTCCCCTATACTTGGGCATAGAACCTCCACAGGACCATGGGCCTCCCTCTCCTCCCATTGATGACCAACTAGGCCATCCTCTGCTACATATGCAGCTGGAGCCATGAGTCCCACCATGTCACTTCTTTGGTTGGTGGTTTAGTCTTAGGGAACTCTAGGGGTACTGGTTAGTCTATATTGTTGTTCCTCCTGTTTACAAGAGCCTGATATAGCTGTCTCCTGAGAAGCTCTGCCAGTGCCTGACAAATACAACAGTGGATGCTCACAGCCATCCACTGGACAGAGCACAGGTCCCCAATGAAGGAGCTGGAGAAACTACTCAAGGTGCTGAAGGGGTTTGAAAGACCAATTTTGAGTCAAAAGTTTTGTAGGTGGTTTGATATCCCCATCCCTCCATTGGGGGTCCTGTCTGACTACTGAAGGTGTTCTCTTTAGGTTCCATATCCTCACTGTTGGGCATTTCAGCTAAGGTCACCTATATTGGGTCCTGGGAACTTCCCCCACCTCAGATTCTGGGAGTTTCAATAAGTTCCCCCCAAACCCCCACACCCAGAAGCTGCATATTTCCATTCATTCTCTTGGGCCTCTGGACTTCTCTCCTGTCTCCCACCCCCCATTCCTAATTCTGCCCTATTCCACTCCTCATCTCCTCTCTTATCCAGAACTGTCCCTCCCTCTCCCTCTCATTATTATTTTGTTTCTCCTTCTATGTGGGATTGAAGCATCCTCACTTGGGCCTTTCTTCTTGATAAACTTCATATGGTCTGTAGGTTGTATCCTGGGTATTCACTACTTTTTGGCTAATATCCACTTAGTGAGTGTATACCATGCATGTCCTAAATAACCTTGGCAAATCTTCAAGAACAAACTATACATAGGAGCATATAATTTAACATTTTTGAACAGAAACACATTTTTATTTATTATGCCAAAAACTATTACAAATGAGAAGAAAATGATTTACCAAGAAGATTATCTATCAAATAAAAAAATATTCTAAAACAGTATATATGTACGAGTTTTGAACTACATTTTCTTATGGCTTTTCCATAAATATGTTCTACAAATATTCCATCTGGTGGTTCAAAATATTAACAAATTACAATCTGATTTGTTTTCACTTATTTTTTTCTATAATTAACAAGTAACTGAATGTTAATATATTCTTCCTTGTCTATTTATAATTCCTGCTTTGCAAACATTACCAATAAACGACTATATACATAATTTTCAAATCATTAAACTTTGGAAATATTTTATTAAATACATTTCAATTCAACTGCACACATGTGTGTGTGCGCACACACACACATATAGCACTAAATTGTATTAGTTTCAAAACAATTTAGCTACCTATATGTTATTTCCCACTGTCTCATTTTCAGTGGATAAGAAATGCCCATTATTTTGCTTGACATTTTCTGACCATTAATTCCCCCCCCCCCGCCCCCCGCCCCGTGGCACTATTCTTGGGTCTGAGTAGTCCATGAAGAAATCCAAACATCATTGCTTTGTGAAATAAATTCCAGACCTAATTTCTGTCGGACTCTCCAGAGACAAATTTAAATACAAATGTAAGGGTGAATTAGGAGATCATTAGAACGATTTTCCCCCATTGGTTGTGGAGTCTGAGACACTGGAGAGTCAGAAAACCTTTTAAAATTTTCTATTTCTCTTTCTTCTTAATATTTTTGTTTGCTTATTTATTTACTTGTATTACATCATTCTAGTCCTTGTCTTTCCACAGCCCCCACTATTGCTTTAAAATGCATTGCCTCTTTTTATTCATTATTATTATTACATAGTCTTTAATTAATATATAACTACAACCTGTGGGTTCATGTAGTGTTTCTAATATGTATACTTTTATTAAAACTTCTATACAATACATTGTGATCATGTTTAACTGTCCCCCAACTTGTCCCCAATCCTCCCCCACCTCCCTCCTTCCTTCTCACCCAACTCATTTCCTCTGTCTGTCTGTCTATCTGTCTGTCTGTCTCTCTCTCTCAAAAACTTTAAAACAAACAAAAACCCAATAAGACAAGAGAATGTAAGAAAAAAATCCCAAATACCAAAACAACAAAAAGTCAAAAGAAAAAAAAAGAAAAAAGAAAAAAAAAAGAAAACACCACGTAATTTGTTTTGTGTTTGTCAACTACTTGTGGGCATTGGGCCACCCTTTCTCAGTTGCAAATGTTTTCTTGGTTAGGAGTGGAACCCCTTGTCCAATTCCTTTTCTCAGAGCTAAGATCCCCTGTCTGATTTGACCTTCTGGAGGTCTTGCCGATACTGCCACAGTCTCTGTGAACTCATATGTGCATGGGTCCTGTTGTATCTGGAAGACACCATTTCTTTAGAAATATCCATCTCATTTCAGAGCTGAACATTTGGTATTGGACTACCAATTAAGGGACCTATCCCTGGGGAAGAGTGACTCCTCCTTACAGCAGGCATTAATTGCCTGTAGCTCTTCATTTAGGAATGAGGCCTTGGGAATGTTGCTCCAGTATAGGGAATAACAACTGGTGTTACTATTATTCAGTTCTTTTTGGAAACTATACTTCTGATATCTCATGAACATGGCTCTCCTGTCTATTTGACAGACAGACTCTCAACAGACATCTGATCCTGTTAGCTCTCATACTTTTCCCATGGCATATTTTGCAGTCTTTCCTGGACCTTGTTTTGTAGGCTTATCATTTAGGTCTACTCTTCTCTGGCTTTTCATTAGTAATTTTTGTAATGGTCTCTGCTGCAAAAAGAAGCTTCTTTGACGGATCTAAGCTACATTTGTCTGCGAGAATGTGGGTAAATATTTAAAATGCAATTAGGAATCAAACTGAAGGTCTGGAGAGATGACTTGGCAATTAAGAGCACTGATTGCTCTTCTAGAGGTCCTGAGATCAATTCCCAGCAAGCTCACAACCATCTGTAGTGGGATCCAGTGTTCTCTTCCAGGGAGTGGTGCCACACGCCTTTAATCCCAGCACTTGAGAGGCATAGGCAGGCAGATTTCTGTGTTGGAGGCCTGGTCTACAGAGTGAGTTCCAGGACAGCCAGGGCTACACAGTGAAACCCTGTCTTGAGAAATTAAAAAAAAAAAAAAAAAAAAAAAAGGAATTAAGCTGATTTAGGAAAGTAGCCACACCTGGTTCTTATTTGGGCTACATGGCTTTACCAGCCATACCTGATCTAACCTTGTGACATTTATATATGGTCAAATATCATTTTATAATCTCAATTTTCAGAAAAGTTAGATAAGAGAGAGATAATGTTGACGTCTTTGAGAGAACACTGCTGTAAAAGGAGGAGCCTCAGAGAGCAGGAATCAGGAGCAAAGACACTTTGCATTCGTGTTTGCATGCTTGGTCACTTCCACAATTGTCAGGGGAAAGACACAGCCTCAAAAGACATGGCACCACTCTCGTTTATGTGTACAATCATGTTTTCTAATGAGGATGTTACAATTCCTTTCATTAATGTCAAGTACTAAATATTAAAGAATGTGGTGAACAATATCAAATTTGAAATCAGAAAGAGCTGGGTTTTGGTTCGGCCAATGCTCTATGATGTTGTTGTCCTAAGCAAATTATCTCCATGTTGCCACTAATCTCTTTCTCTGTAGGTTTAGTACCAGATCTGCTGTGAGGATCAAGTTAGAAGACAAATGCCCATTTCTAGCTTAATGCTTAAATAACTAGCGATGTTGTATTACCTTTGCTTTACAAGCAGAAACACCAAACAAAATGTTTGTTAGTACAAGGAAATATGGGAAATGTTTACAGACAGCAAGGATGTTTCTCATATAATATTTAATTCTTTCAGAATTTTGTACATTTATATGATGTTCTTTGATCATTCTTATTCCTCCCTCCAAGATCTATCTCCCATGTTACCCTCTCTCAAGTTTATATCTTCCATTTCTTTATTTATGTATTCATTCATTCATTCATTCATTCATTTAATAGACTCTACCCAGTCCAACTTGAACTGTCCATTTACTCATAGGAGTGGAATACACAGTAGCTTGGTTTATATAACAAGAGGCAGCTCTTTAAAAGGAGCTGACTCTCCAAAAAGCCATCAACCATCAATAGATCCCAAACTAGAGAAAAAATAAATCCTGAGCTTCTACTCATCCACATTGAAACACTGCCTAGATTGATCTTGTTCAATCAACCACAATTTTTGTAAATTAATGGAGCATAGCAGTCCATTGAGTCCAGAGGATACTCGTTTGTCTTTTTTTTCTCCCCAATTTCTGGCTCTTATGATCTTTACAACCTTTCTCCTTTCTCATGATAATCCATAAGTGTCAGGGGAGGTAGTGTGATAGACATGTCTCATTTGTAACTGAGCAGTCTACAGATGTTTATTCTCTGCACTTAAAGCAGTTGTGAGTTTCTATTTTAACAACCAGTCACTGGTTGTTAAAGAAACTTTGCTAGTGAAATCATAGAGCTGCACTAATCTTTTAATATAGAGATACAAGTTTGGAGGGCATTTTGATAATATATCCACTTAGCAAAATAATAGTGAGTAGGTTCCTCACCAAGATCTATGTGCACCTCAAGCATGACAACCCTCATTTATAGTACTAGACATGCATTCCTCTTGTGGGGTGGTAACTCCCATAACATTGAGGACATTATTGCACTCATAGGCATATCTGGCCACACCTGTCATTATTGCAGTACAAAGTGTTCACAGCTGGGTGAAAGAAACAGTGACATTTTCCTCCCATCTGCCTGTCATCTGTGGGTACTATTAAAGCTTTCCAGGAGGCAGGAAAGTTCTTGGTTGTTAATCACTTTCTTTTTCCATGCCTGGTGACCAAAGTGTGTCTTCCCATACAATTCTGCTAGTTCCATGAGACAAATGACAATAGTCTGTATTATTTTGGGGATATCAAGTGTGAGGTAGCCAATGATGGCCATTAGGCTTTTCAACTTATGTCTTCTGCATTCTCCCTGTTTAGGATAGAACCAGTGTGTGTTTGTGTGTGTGTGTGTGTATGTGTGTGTGTGTGTGTGTGTGTGTGTGTAATTTAGTAGTTCTTTTCAAATATCCTTAGTGGTAGTTGTCCTCACTAACCTCACTACCCCATCTGTCTTACTGTCCCATCCTTCTCCCTTGTTAATACCTCTTCTCCAGTATTCATCATTACTTTTCATATCAACTGCATTTCTCTATCTCCCTTTCTGTAAGGTCTTTTTGCCCCCTCTCCACCACAGAAATGTCCTATCCATTTTCATGGCTCCCCTATTCACAACATCTATGACATGTCATAGCCTAGATGTCCATCAACTGACGAATGAAAAATAGACATTAGGTAGATGTACACAACGGAATTTGACTCAGTTGTAGGGAAAAATAGAATCATGACATTCACAAATATAGATTAAACTGGAAAATATATTGAGTGAGTTAATCCAGACCCAGAAAAATGAAAAAATTTCACATGTTCTTACTCATATGTGTATCATAGCATCAATCCATTTGTGTTTCTAACTTGAAGTACCTGTAGAATCTAAGAATTAGATAGGCAAGATTAAGACATTGACCTTGATCTTGACCTTGAGAGCCAGAGGTTCACAACTGAGAATTAGGTAAAGAGTTGAGAAGAAAGCCTCAAAAGAAGGTCTAATATGTTTCAAAACTGAAATTTAGAGGAAATAATATCACTAAAACCTTAAGCAGGTTTTCACAGGTCACTGTTACCTAACATCTGGCATCAAACTGAATCACATGTCTGGCAAGTAAGTCATAAATTGAGTGTCTCAGTTGATATGACCCTTGAAATGCTGGGTGTTTCTCCTTCAGAAAGGAGTTTAGGTCATTTGCTGATGAGTTTTATGGCATTGATGTTGCTTAATTTAGATGACATGATTTATATCAGCAAGAGCAGAATAATACTGTATATGCTTTCAGGATGTATACATGCATAAGCAAATATACCATTGACATGTTTGGTAATCTCAGCTAGAAAGGCACTGATGCCTTAGGATATTCTGGAACCTCAGATTTCTCTGCAGTTATTTGTATATCCTTTCAGGTTGATCAGGTCTTAGAGTTTCTGAAACATAATTCAGATCTTTTTCTCAAGAGACCTCTGTCCAGACACCTTTTCTCTTGCCAATTGTCTTGATAAAGCTTTTCCTTGTGGTAAGAATTCTGAATCTTTGAGTTCCTTAAAGAAACACAGAAATATTATAGGAATATGTTTTTGTTTTAATCCCAGGTGTGGGGACATGGGACTGGTTCACAGAAGCTGACTATGATTTGCCTTGTGCTCTAGCAGAAGCACAATTTTCCAAGCTGCAGATGGTTTCTGTGATGGGTGACATTTGCAATTCTGTGAATTTTTCAAAAGTTATATGAATGCTAGAGCCCCTATAGGCATGGTGGGTGGTTGTTGGTAATTCAGAAGGATTGGTTATAGTTTTATAATAATAATAATAGTCATGCTCAAAGAAGAAACAAGAAGAAAGAACTTAGATTTAGCAATCTAGAAATCTCTCCCTATTTCTTCCTTCCCTCTATCCTTAATTCTCTTCTATCTAGTGATAAGTAGTGAAACTGGGGAGGAAGTGGTTAATGGTGTGTGTGTGTGTGTGTGGGGAGTCACAAAGTAGCAAAGGCCAGCTACATTTTTTATCCCTGAATGTAGTTAGGCAGCCTATCTCAGGCACAGGCAGATATAAACATCTCATTCATATTCTCTTTCCCTTTCTTCTCTCCCTTAAAAAATTGTTTTGAAAAGAGCATCTGTGAGAATTAAATTTTATTTAAAAGATACAAAATAGCCCTAAGTCATGAGAAATAAGATCAAAGAATCTCATCTACACATTTATATTAAAAAATCAAATGGGGAGATATAAATTTTTACCTGTTTTGACCATTAAGTATTTTTAACAGAAAGGTGGACATGTCCCATTTATTGCCTGTTTGTAGAGAATTGTAGGGAATGTTGAGAGAAACAATGAGTCTCCTTGCTAGTCATTTCACTAAATAAGCTCTGTCTGCTTAGAAAGACAAAGTGTCACTTTCTGTTTGCTCATAGAGCTACAAGGTCAACAGGAAAGTAAAATTGCTGTACTCATCTGAGATATAGACGAATCAGACCTCTTTTCCTGCAAGGTTAGAAAGCAGCACAGGCCGGACCTTTGTTCTTCTTCTCTTAAGACAAAAGCAGCATGAACAAAATGGATGCTGACGTTTCCAGTGCACTAATGCCTGCTAGATGGCTCTGATAGTTAGGGAGACTGATTACTCGGTGCCTGCTTTAATGCCACACAAAACTCCAGTTGCTATAATAACTAAAGGTGTCAGGTATAAATGGCCCATTAAATTATTGGATATCATTATTCCTATTTTGTTATGAGAAACCTGTGTCACACAGGGAAACAAAATTACCCTCATAAGCCCACAATTAGTGGCAGTTGTTAGCCTAAAACAAAATCTCTATATATTTTTTTACCTGCAGACTGTCTCATGTTGCATCTCTTTTCCCTTCTCTTTGTGTGAAATTAAAACCAAGAAAACTCAGGACACAGTTCTGTACTGATGTGCTCAGCAGGTAGCAGCAGCAATGAGATTTCCCAAATCCTTCTCTGAAGTGTACAGGATATAAATAAAACCTAAATGAACAGACATCGCTTCACCCACGTGGATGTTTTAAGAATGATTTCACATGAATGCAAAGGCCTGGGGGATCTGTAATTGAGTGAGAGAATGAGAAAGTTGCAGCTGCTTTTACGAATGGTTCAACAGGGAGTCTGAGAAATTAAGGGAACTGTGCTGTTACAAGAGAAGCTGAAATGGATTCTACAAGTCCCCGGAGGGTATGCTGAGAGTGGAATGGAAATGAAGCAGTGGTACGTGAGGGCTATATGGATGGGGACTTTATTCGTGCGTCTCAGAAAGCAAGCGCAGATTTTAAGGTTATTTTCTTTCATCCTAAAACATAGATGAGTCTTTTGGAAAATGCAGAAATGAGTAGATGAGAGGGTCAGGAAAAGAGAACTAAACTGAGATCATGAATTAGGGTAGGACCATAATAATACAACTACATCTTAAAGGTCCTAGCGGTTAACATGTCACAATGGCAATGAAAATTTGGGGCAAACTTAGGGTTGGACTGTCAAACCATAACCGAAGTCAAATGCAAAGCAAAATAAAACAGGAAAAAAATGTCTGTGCATCTGGAAAGGCATACATTTAAGGAGCATACCAGTACCTAGCAAAAGCTGAACTTGAGTCAGCACAGAAAGGTAAATTACTGTTGCTGAGCAAACAGGGTATGATTTTTACTTTGTAATTATTTTCTTCTTGCTTTGAATTTAGAGGATAATTTGACATGTGAGGTTTTATAACAGCTACTGAGAAGGAAGTAAGAAAAGGAGTGTGGAAGGAGAGGCAGACAACCTAAACTAACAAGCTTGTAACATAGAGGCCACATTGTTTTCCTGTTCTTGCCTCCAGCTTATAAGTTTTAAGACTAAGGTCTCCGGCAGAACACTTCACAAAGAAAAAAAAAAATGTGTTTTATAAAAACGTGCTAGGGAGATGCTTGAACAATTATTTTTTATGCCAGCCCATGTTTCTTATTAGGGTCCAAAACGGTCAGATTAGGAATTATTTCCCACCCTCTGTCCTTTGCCCCAGAAAGCCTGTTCTTACACGTCCGTGATGCTTTCATGTCTTTATAAACATGTTTCATCTGGGAGGACCCAGCACAGACAAGCCAAGCAAGAATCTTCTTATAGAAGAAGTGACTGAGCATGGATGACCTCATTGCCCCAGCCCTCAGAAACACTGAAAGGATTATGCAGTGCAGAGACTGGAGAATTTAGAGGAGGCAGGGGAGGGATGGACACAGCGATTGAGTCCATCTGGTGAAAATGAAATGCAAGTGCACTGCCTGTTTTATCCTACCATTGGACCTACCCCAGAGGTACCTCAGATGAAAACATCTTCCTTCCTAGTCTTTTGTGGCTTATAAATGTTTCTGTTTCAAAGAAATGTTTAATCACACGTCTAATTAAATTTAACGCAAAAGAGACTTTTAATTTTCTTTTCTAACCAATGTCTTCTTAAGTTACCATCTCACTTCAGGTAACATGAGAATTGTACCCTAACATAGCTTCAACCCATTGTGATTTTATTTATCACACACAGTAGTATTTTTCTGTTTGGTGGTGGATAAATGCACAGAGATACATTAGATAGTGAAATTTTGAGATCCTATATGAAGCTTCGAAGCTTCCTTTACAAATGTCTATTGTAAGTGTACGTACGCATTCAGTGTTCACTGAAACACATAGACTTTGATCTGGTTAATCTAAGTGTGTGAGGTTTTTATTTAAATGTTTTCAATAATAACATTTATAAATAAAGAACATGAATTTCTTGGGTTTATTTGAGAGCAAGAAGCAAAAAAAAAATTTCTTTTCAAACTTGAAAGCAAATCGTTAAGAAAAGGAAAATTGCCTGAGCTTTGCTTTAACTAATCTAAAGCATGCAAAAATCAAGCTGAAAGTACCGGGTAAAACATCTCTGTATATAAATGATAAACAAGGTTAGCAATAATAAATGATAGAGATATTAGAAAACAGAAAAACAAAAAAGAAGTAAAGCTAACTAATAGAAAATGAAAAGATATAAGCTGATAATTAGTGTTATAAAATTCAACCTCACTCTTGAAATGAAATAAACGTAAATATGGCAATCAAACATTCTTTTCCATCTACAAGGAAGTCAAGAATTAAATAATCAATGCTTAACATGTCTAAATGTCAGATAAATTGACATCTTATATGCACATATTCACTCTTAGTAATACTGTAATACTTTCTAGGAAGCTCTCCTACACGATAAATTAAACTTATTAATGGAGTTTGCCCTTAAGAGGTGAGGCAGACACAGAGAGTCAACCAAAGCAGAAATGCATTCATTTTGTTATTGATATTACTTACTTTATTCAATTTGAAAAGGATATTATATATATATATATATATATATATATATATATATATATATATATATATAAACTTAAACCTGTTACCCCGGATCAAAACTCATTACACTAAAATTGATAAAAGTCTGAACTCAAGTTTTACTCCTTTGATTTTGTAATACACATTTCTGTCTATTGGTTATTTGATCTGGTTTTATAATGCACAAAAATTAATCAAACTATGCAGAATCGTGGAACTGTATTTTTAAACTGCATAATATCCAGCTAAATCTGTGTCAATTTAAATCACCTTTTAAAGCCAACTAATATTCTATAGATGTTCAAGCCAGAAGAATATCAACTATGGTAACTGTTTTAATTATAATTAATTTAAATAGGATTAAAATTAATATAGTTCCAATTTACATATATTTACATTGTTCAAACAGAGGAGTTGGTAATAAATTTCCATGGTAGAGAACTTACTTTGCCTCAAGGAGTTCTGAATTCAAAACTTGTACCAAATATTAAAGAATAAAATATTTAGTTGTTGGAAAAAGTCTAGTAGTTACTGTGATAAGCAATTATAAAACATTTTTATTATCATAGAAATTCATAACATTCTGGAAGTATAAATGTTACCATGTGTAAGTAGGATAATTCCTTCAATCACCTGTTATGTGGTAGATTGCATCCAATTCTCTATAACTACAAACAAAATGAAAGATTCCTCTGAGTATAATACCACTTTTATCACTTGATTGTGATTGGAAAGAATCCCCATCTAGAACTGGCATGGTGCTTTCTTTTTCCCTCTGGATCCTTTTTAATATATGTTCTAATTCTCTGTTCATTATATCCATTTTCTTGTTTGTTCTCCACTACAACACAATATAGCTAAGAAACACATCAATCATAGCTCCTTTATATGATCGTTCTGTGGTGTTGAAATCTGGTTCTAATTCTTACCTCATAATAGTGTGCATGCATGCATCCAGGAGTGAATGTATTTCCATGTGCAGTCTTTGGAACATTTTGACGAAATCCAATATTACTGGGTCAAAGAAAATGGAGTACTGGGTCTTGAGTATGAAGTTTCACTTTGTTCCAGGTAAGAGATTGTGTTTACTGTTGGCTCTAGCTCATAATAGAGGCTAACATTTCTTGTAATTTCCCCGATTTTTGCCTTTTCTCTTGTATTTGGAGTTCCTTGGAAATTCCATTTTACCCAGGATCTGAAGCCTCTGACACTCTTTGCTTTTATATTCTAGGAGCTAGAATGATACCTCGAATGAGCCATAAAGGAAGATCTAGCCAGACTAGGTTTCAGTCTTCAGTGTTGTGACCCTGCCCCACTGGTTTGAGACCTGCAGCACTGATCCTTAGCTTCATGTTCCTTGGGTAAGGCTACAGGGAACTGGGGCAGGGAAATTCTGTTCTATAACAGTCACAGCTCTAGGTGGTTGATCTGGAATATATTAAATATATTCCTTCTTTACATCTTATTAACTCGGATAAAACCATATAGTTGGGTTCTTAGAAGACAGTTTTATTATTAAGGCTATCCCTGGAGAAGTATTGAGTCCCCTGTGGTCTTGATCCCAAAAGCAGACTTAATATTTGTCGTTACTCCCACCCCACCTCCCCCCAAAAAAGAAACCAGAGGAGAAACAGTTGTAGGACAAGAAATGAAGAGTTTATTTAGAGCAACCAAGGCAGCAAGGGTAAATGGTTAGAATAAGAAGGCAGATCTGTGCAGCAAGGTCTCCACCCAGGCAGGCCTGGGGTTTGCAATCCCCATCTCTTACCCCATCTTCTATGCTTTGTGCAGGGCCGGCATAAATATCATATCCTTATAGAAAGCCCATTTTATTTAGGATATAGCTTGTTACAGTCAGATACATAAGATGAAAGAGTATATATAGGGGTTAAATATTTCTAAAATTGCAGGATTTACTAGGGAAAGTATAACAGTACCCTGAATGTTACCATGGCAAGGAAGTTCCTGGAACCAGTTTAAGCTGAGTCAGCTGAAGTAGACTACCAACTACTATTTTAACAACACCTTTGGAGGATCTGCTGTTAGCTAGATCCCTGCCTAAGAAGGTCAAGTTCACAGGAAGAAGGACTTAGAATGATCTGGCTTTATTTCTTATGGTTACTTTTTCTTCCTACTGCTGACAGCACAAGGGACCTTCTCCAGCACTAACCAGGAAGAGTAGATGTCACTTCAAGAGTAAATGTCATTGGAGACTGTGCTCATCACTACCTATCTCCTGAGCCACATGAAGCTCATTCTCAAATCTTCCCTTACTTTTTCCCCTACTATTTGCTGACTCCAGCACACACTCTTTGTCCAAATAACCTTTAGCTGTTTGATTTTCACTGTCTTTGTTAGTTTGGGGAGTGGCAATTTGATTTGTGACCTCTATTATCTGACAAATGTAAGAAAGTTGATATTGAGATTTTCCAGATGTGTGAGAGGCACTTGGTCCTGTGAAGGGTTCTATGCCCCAGTGTAGGGGAATGCCAGAGCCAGGAAGCATGAGTGAGTGGGCTGGGGAGAAGGGGATAGGGGATTTTGGAGGAGAAAATAGAAAAGGGAATAACATTTGAAATGTAAATAAAGAAAATATCTAATTAAAAAAATGTTTTACTGAAATAAAACCTATTTCTTTTATAAAAAAAATAGAATAAAAAGGATAATTTTTCTAAGCTTTTGAAAATCACACCAGGAGACAGCAGGGTTTTTATTTTTTCCTTATCTCTGCTTTAGCTTAACTCTTGTTATCTAATTACAGTCATATTTAATTACTATCACAATTAAATGTTAAAGATGCAGTTTTAACAGCTACTTTAACCAATACTAAGGGTCTCATTTATACCAGATACTATGTGTTGTAGTTAGAATATTCTTGACCCAGGTAGTGGCACTATTATGAGGCATGGCCTTATTAAAAGAAGTCTGTCCCTATGGGGATGGGCTTTGAGAGAGCTTCCTCCTAGCTGCCTATGGATGTCAGTCCTCTCCTAGGGCCTTCAGATCAAGATGTAGAACTCTCAGATCCTCTCATACCATATCTGCCTGACCTGGCTCCACACTGACATTCTACCACCTTGATGATAATGAACTGAACCTCTGAATCTGTAAGCCAGCCCCCATTAAAAGTTGTCCTTTAAAAGAGTTGTCTTGGTCATGATATCTATTCACAGCAGTAAAACCCTAACTTAGACACTGTGTTAAGTCCTGATTCAAATCTGGAGCCTTTGTGACCCAGAAAGTGATGCCTCATGGTTGACCATGGCAGTGCTGCCAAGATACCAGGTGATATGGACACTAGAAGATGCTCTCACTTTGTCAGTGAAAATCAGTTTCAGTAAGAGCCAATGGCAGCAGCATTTATACTGCAGGTCCTCAGACTAAGAGGAAAGAGACTGGAGGGAGTGTCACAGTTACAGAGCTAAAAGCAAGACTTTAAGACTGGAGTATTTTTAAGTACTGGAGTGATAAAATGAGCTATAGGAGGTTTAATAAAAACTAGAAGGCAATTGAATTAAACCTCCAAATGTAGGACAGAATAGGTTTGAGGTGATCAAAACTGGCTTTTGACAGAAGGAAACTGACCCTGTCAGGCACTGTTGGGGACAAAATAAGGGGGGGGGGGGAAGAAGGGGAAGTAAAAGGGGCCAAACATCTAGCCAGAGTTCCTGCGCTCTGGGCAGGCAGACACTTTTCCACTCTGCCCCGAGTGAGCGTGCCTGACCCACGCAGCAAGGGGTGGAAAAGGGGCAGCCCCTGACTGAGGACCCTGGAGCTACCTTGCTAAAGCCCCAGGGTTGTAGTAGAGAGAGAGAATAAGGGAAGAAGTTCCCAACACTGACCAGAGTGCGCAGCAGGTCTTGATGGAGCAGACTCTCTGTGGTTTTAAGAGCTTTATTATAGAAATGCAAGGGAAAGAGAGGAGAGAGGAGAGAGAGAGAAGAGAGAGGGAGAAGAGAGAGAGAAGAGAGAGAGAGAGAGAGGAAAGGCTAGAGAGAAAAAGAGAGGAGAGAGGAAAGAAGACAAAGAGAAAGGGAAGAGGAAAGAGAAGTGAGAGAAGTGAGAGGTAAAGGACAAAGGTGTAAGAGAGCAAAAGAGTAAGAGAGCGAGGTGGGGCTGAGCACCCCTTTTTATGGTCTTCACTTTTGCTAGGTAACTGGGGAGGAGTTTAGCCTGAAGGTCAGAAGCTTCGGCCATTGCTTACATGACTACTGACCATGCTTCTCTTGTGGGGGCTGTGGGAGGTGGTAACTTAGGCAGCGGCCAGAGTTCCAGGAGCACGAGGGAATGCCTACCATGTCATGTAGGTGAATTATGACCATCAGGTTTCAGACCTCAGCTCAACTGGATACCTGCCTGCAATTCCCCACAAGGCAGGACTAGGTGTGCAATTGTGTTTCAGAACAGTCCCAACTCTACATTTCTCTCCTGTAGGTTCTATCTAATTATTTTGTGTTGTAACACAATACCTCAGCTACAAAGAGAAAGCCTTGATGCCCCCCCCCAAAAAAAATGCTCAGCAATTAAGAATACTTGTTGCTCTTGCAGAAGATCAGAGTTCTATTCTCTGCACAAACCTGGTAGCTCACAATCATCTGTTAACGACAGAGGACCCAGAATGCCCTTATGGCCTCTGACGTCACTTTATGCATGTGCTGTGCATACGAATAGCAGACAAAATAACATAAACAAAAATTATAAATAAAAAAATATGGGTGGGGGGATGGGGAGAATCATACTGAAAGGGGAAGTAGTTGGACAAAAGAAAAAGAAAAAGGAAAAAGGTATGAGGAGCAAGTCAGACATTCAAAAATACTAAGGGCTTAAAATTATCCTTAGTGATGGGAGCTGGGTGAAGAACAGGCACAAGAACAAACAGCAATGCACTGTAACTGGAAAGCTCCGTTGGTTTACTGACCATCATGGTGTACATGGATTGCTTAGACATAGGGTTTTCCCAGGCCAAAAAAAGGACAAGTTTCTCTGATTATTATTATCATTATTATTATTACTATCTAATTCATTATCATTATTTCTTTAGAAATGTGTGAAAAATGTCATGAAACAAAGAAACAACGGAATGGGAAGAGGAGAACAGTAACCTCAGCCAGGAGGAAATGACTACCTTAGTGAAAACGATGATGAATAGGCAGTTCAAAGTAGTGAGAGAGTGAACTGGATGCAGAAGAATCTCTGAGCTGGAGTTTCAAAGATCAAAAGCATAGCTATGTGAACAGTAACCAAACAAAAAGGAAAGCAAGAAAGCAGCTGGTGGGGAGAGGACACTAGGAGTTGACAAAACGGGGCAGTCAACCAGCCCTTGGGTGTAGTGCCTCTCTGAGAGAGTTAATATGGTCCCCAGGAAATGGGAACCAATGCCAAACCTAAGGAATGAAGGGAATGGGGAGGCAGCATATGGAACCAAATGTCTCCATGAGCAGATACTGTTCAGTCTGTTTGCTGGTCCTCAGAACAGCTGCGGCTTTTCTTGAGCCAAGAGGGAAACATAAACAAAGCCCTGAAAGCCAAGAGGAAGGGAAGGATGAGACTAACAGGGAATCTAGGCTCCAGCCAGCAGAAACGAGCACTGCCCAAACTGTGCTCTTAGTATCTGATGACCTTATACCTCATGAGAATAGAAACCTAGTCTTACCATGTTACCATCTGTGTGATGTGAATGATACAAATACTGAATTTAAAAGCAATAGAAAGCTAATGTTCAGAATATTTATCCTGCCCTCAACATGCATGTCAATCATGAGACCTACTTGAGAAAGCAAAATGTATTTTTCTACTTTCTTAGAGGTTCATCTCAGATGCAAAACCCACATTCATAATGTTAAGGTACATGGGGGGTGAGGGCAGGTACCCAAGAAGCCAGAAGATGGCATTTGATCCCCTAGAGCTGGAGTTAGAGTCAGTTGTGAGCCACCCAACTTGTATGCTGGGGACCAAACTCAATTTTTCTCTAAAAACAGTGCATGCTCTTTACCGCTGAGTTAAATCTGCAGCTCTCTATCTACTTGTTCTTTTTATGTGCATATCAATGTGCAGGATAGACTGTTTAAGTTCTGCCCTGGTTCTTCCTCCCAGCCCCATGCTCCCAGAAATAAGACTCAGACTCAAAATATTTTTACAAACAACTTGGCCATATATCTAGGCTGTTCCCTGACTAGAATCATAACTTAAGATAACCTATTTATTTTCACCACCATTCTGCCACATGACTGGTTACCTATGCTCAGGTACAATGCTTCTGTCTCCTAAAACCTTCAGGAAATCTCTGGCCTGGCTCTATCCCAGAATCTGTTCTCTCTCTCAGATGTCCCACCTCTATTTCCTGCCTAAGCCATAGGCCATAGGCTTCTTAATTGACAGGTGATGTATCCATACAATACACAAGGTCTTCTCACTACACTAGACACTATGTCAAGACCCTTAATCAAACACCCTCCACATTATTTTGAGTGCCTTTCACTGAATGTATGCCTTACTGTTTAGGCTACAGTGGCTAGCCAGTGAATTCCAAAGGTTTGCCTATCTCTGGCCCTTAGCATTGGTGTTGTATGTTGCACTGCTATGCCCTGTTTTCTGAAATAATATTTTAAATTATTACATGAAAATTGTATATGTGTATACTATGTATTTTGATCATATCCACCTTTTGCTACCTATAGTATCCACTGACAAATGTATGCCCTGACTTCTTTTCCATCAGTACTGTTGTTGTTTATAGCAGTGATAACCCCCAGAGACTGATATGATATATGATACTAGCAATTCTAAAATGAATCCAATTGCAGCAGGAATTTTACCTACTAAGATATCTTCCCAGGCCCCATTTACCTTTGTAAATCACTTATTACCTACTGTAATAATTACATACTGTAACACATTTGCTCTCAGATTTTTTATTTATTCTTCATCATGAGCCACAATTTTGGAATGCTCATAGTTCCATGGCTGTAATCCCTTTAGCTTCATATTAGAAGTTGCCATCAGAGAAAGAAGAGACAAATGTTCAGATATCACAAAATTCAAATGACGTATTTCAGGGCACAGTTGAAGAATGAATGCCACCATGGAAATGAATATCTTGTCTGTGATAAAGCTAACAAATTCTAAGTAGAAAGGATGGGAAACTATAATGCAGTCCATAGACCTTGGGTCAATGCGATTTGTAAGAAAGCCACTTAACTTCTTTAAGCTCCCTTTCACTGCTCATAAAATTAGGTTGTAACATACCGAATAAGTCCTTTAAAGATCATGATAAGCAATTCCTTATGAGGTCTTTAACCTAAGTGAATCCATGTTGTCTACCTCTATCAGAAGTGTCTAAGTCTCTACTTCCATTTTATCCATCTCTTCGTTGCTTTGTTATAGGGCATTACAGGTTCTTAAATTCTGATTTGAAAGGTTAACTTAGTTTTTTAAAAAATGTAGGGTAAGATCTGCAAGGCTGCACTCAAACTAGGTGGATTAACTTCTGTTCCTTGCTAGCTACAGGGCCCCAAATTAAGGACTATTTCCTCTGACTTGAGGACGAGATACCATGCTGGCTCATAACTGGTTGTAATGAAATATCAGCTTATTTTTTCTGGACCACATGTATCCTTGGGTAAGACCAAATCATGTGTTTATTGTTGGCCAGGATGAACTGAAGTACTAGAAACTTAAAATAAACTGAATTAAACCCGGAGCATAAACTGAGAGGCTACATAACTCCGACTGCTCACATGACTCTAGCTCACATGACCCCTGATCACATGACCCCTGATCACATGACCCCTGATCACATGACTCCAGCTCTAAAGTGTTTCTGTTAGTCTGAGGTTGAGGAGACAATGCCGTGCTAGCCCCTGGTAATACGTCTCTAAAGCAAAAACTGTAAAAAAATAACTACTTCGTTTAAACTCTCACATCAGTTCAACTCTCTACACTGATGTAATTATTATTCAGTGTTATTTTTAGGATGAAAGCTTAGCTTGGCTGCTACTGACAACATAATTCTTTTATAAGAAATAAAAAACTCTGTTTTTCAATTACTATAGTGTAGGAGATCACCTGCCATACCCCTGGAATTTAAAGTTTCTCTCTCTCTCTCTCTCTCTCTCTCTCTCTCTCTCTCTCTCTCTCTGTGTGTGTGTGTGTGTGTGTGTGTGTGTGTGTGTGTGTACCACATTGGAGCAAGTGCCTGTTCATGCCAGAAGAGGACATCACATTATCTGGAACTAGAGTTACATACAGGTAGTTGTGTACTACATGTTTTGTGGGCTAAGAACTGAACCCAGAATCTTTCTTTACCTTTCTCTCCCCGCTCCCCCCTCCTCACTTCCCCCTTCCTCCTCCCCCTCCCTTTCTTTCTTCTTTTTGGTTGTCTCTACCTGGAACTATTTGATTTTATTTTCTATTTTTCCCAATATTTTTTTCTTCACTTTATATCCTAATCACAACTCCCACCTCCTTCCCAGTCTCACTCTTACCAATCCCTTCCTTCATTGTTCCCCCTTTCTCCTCAGAGAAGGGGAAGTTCCCCTTGGGTACCACTCCACTCTGAGATATCTAGTCCCAGAAAGATTAAGCACACCCTCTCCTTTCCCACTGAGTTCCAACCAGGCAGTCCAGGTAGAAGAAGGGTATCCAGTGGCAGAGGACAGAGACCAAGACAGCCCCAGCTCCAAGCATTAGGACACACACACAAAACCAAACTAAGAGCAGGAAGTGCCACTGAACTATTACTATAGCATCTGAAAACCACTATTTTTACCCATTTTGAACTATGCATCAATGAGTCTCCAAATCACAAATATGTAACCAACATACACACATAGATCTTTAGTCTCTTGACATTTCTGCTAAACCAGAACTGAGGTGTGAACGTTCATGGAAGACCAAAGCAATCGATTCTTCTTCAGGCTGCAGGTATACATAAAACTGCCAGTGGCAGAAGTGCTGCACCGGCACACAGAAAATAGCCAGTGTCAATGTTTAAATAAATCAGTGTTAGATATAATACAACATGAAACATGATTGTCTTGAACCAGTACAGCTATTAATTGTAAGGGGTGGAGAGAGCATTGCTGCTCTTGCAGAGAATCCAGGTTTGGTTCCCAGTATTCACATGGTAGTTCAGAACCATCCATAACTCCAGTTCCCCAGGATTCAATGGCACTTCCTAGCCTCCAGAGATACCTAGCACAAGTGATGAGCACTCACATACATACATACAGGCAAAAATTCATATACACAAAATAAAAATTACTTTATACATGAATATTATTTAAATAATGAAAAGACAATTAACTACCTATAATGTCTAATTTCCGACACAGAATTTGCATATGTAGATTTCCAACAATAATTTCATTTACCCATAGAATTATAGACACTTAGAGAAAAAAATACATGTAAGTATATGTATAGATGAAAGGTGTGTGTGTGTGTGTGTGTGTGTGTGTGTGTGTGTGTGTACCTGTGTGTTTTCCATAAGTTATATATTGGTGCATAGAAAAATAAATGAACATGGAAATAGCTTTACCTATTGGAATGTACTGAATGTTACCTAAAGGAAAAATGATATGGAGAAAATTAATTTTGAGTAGCAAGCTTGAAACATAAAGACAATATTACAAAATCATGGGGCACATTTTCTCCTTAAATTTTTATTGTAAGATTCCTCTGAATTTTATTCCCTTTGGCATACATGATGGACATAGGCTTTCTCTCTCTCTCTCTCTCTCTCTCTCTCTCTCTCTCTCTCTCTCTCTCTCTCTTCCAAATATAGTTGTTAGCATTTGAATGATTTAATTTTTAATTGAGAGGGATGGTCACATCTTCTCACAGATTCTTTTCCATGAAAGCCATATAGTGTTAATCAAAAATTTTTAAAGTTACATTGAGCTAGTGAGATGAGTCAACCATAAATGTACTTTTTAGAAAAGCCCAAGAACCAGAGCTTTAGCTTCAGAACCCGACGTGGGATGAGGAAATGACACCAAATTTTTTTCTCTGACCTCTACATATATTCTGTGAAATACACACTCACAGAATTCCTTACTTTCATACACACATACCCACATGCACACCCGTAAATATGCACACATTATTATTAATTATTATTATTTTCAGGTGTCTGAGGTTTACTTTACTATATCCTTTATACTTTTTACAATAAGATAATAACTACTGAATATTCCTTACTACATAGTCCTACCCAATATAATTTTCTGTACTTCACAAATAAACAGATGCTCTCTTACTCATTTTACTTAAATATAATTAAAAAAATACTTTCAACTAAGTTGTCCTTAAATTAGGAATTTTTGTATTCCAGCCTTTTAAAAGAAAATATGTGTGCTTGTTTGAATAAGAAAGATCCCCTTAAGCTCAAAAATTTGAATGCTTGGTCCCCAGTGGTAGAACTCCTTAGGAAGGATTAAAACCAAAATAAACACTATAGCATATGCTGGAACACAGGACTCCCAAGGTAGGAGCTAGAGAAAGTACCCAAGGAGCGGAAGGGGTCTTCAACCCTCTAGGTGGAAGAATAACATGAACTAACTAGTTCCCCCTGCGCTCATGTCTCTAGCTGTATATATAGAAGAAGATGGCCTAGTTGGCCATCATTGGGAGGAGAGGCCCCTTGGTCATACAGACTCTATATGCCCCAGAACAGGGGAATGCCAGGGCCATTACGTGGGAGGGGGTGGGTAGGGGAGCAGGGCGGGGACGCGGGAGGGTGAGGGAAAATTTCTGGATAACATGTGAAATGTAAATGAAGAAAATATCTAATAAAGAGAGGAAAAAAAAGTGTTGTTTGTTAGAGGAAGTGTGTTTCTAGGACTGTGATATTTCAAAAGCCTACCCCTCCCCAACCCCCTAACTTGGGCACCAAGATGCAAGCTCTCAGATACTACTTTAAATCAATTTTCTGCCTTCCTGTTGTCATTCCACCCACTATGATAAGCCCCAACAAAATATTTTGACACAGTTATAGAAAAGTAACCAAGATCACATGGAAATGTTGTTAAGGCTCATCCCACCATTATACCAATACTAGAAACCTAGAGCTTTGTAACATTCACAAGCAACATCACTACAAACACAATGAAACACAGCATCCTTTGTACATACTCTGAATTAAATTACCAGTAAGAAAACATATCAGATTGTCAAATTGACTATGATATGGTGCAAAATAGAGGCTTTTTCAGTTTGATGTGGTTAAATATACTCACCAAAACAGAATAGTTTTCTATTTGGGATTTAAAAAAAAAATTGAAAAATTCACTCATGCAAAGGATATGCTTCTTATTGACTACCAGATGCTCATAGCCTAATATCTAGAATTTTTTTCCTGTCTCTAACAATTGTCTAATTCACCATACAGTAACACAGTACCAGCAGCCTTACAGAATAAATAAGATGTAGTCGACCTGGAACAATGAAAGTTCATTCTTGAACCATGGTATAGAAAGTGCAGTTTGGGGAAATATCAAGTGTGTCAATTGAGACTGATGCCCTCCACTGCTTCACTTACACTTTGTTCCATTTTGAAACAGTTAAACTGTTGGATTTGCTCCGTTTTGAAATATAATAGCCTTAATACTTTTCTTCTCCAGAACATCAGCTACTTGGTTTTTAATCACTGACATTTAAGGACAAATGGCCCAAACCAACCCCATGTTCATGGCTCATTACTACATGTAAAGGAAGCACCAACCGAAGCTTAAAAGACTTACTCTGGAGTCTAAGTACTCAGGTTCAGGCCATGCATATCACTTATGACTATGTGGAACTTTTCTGAACCTGTGTAACCAATACCACTGAACTAATATTCAGGTATCTTCCCATCCCATGTATTTACATGCTTTTTTACTTCAAATGTCTTTACTACCATCCATAGAATCCCAAAGGACATCAGCGTATTTGGGCAATCATCAGTGCATAAAATGAAAATTTTAAACCCATAAAAGATTTCTCAGCAGGTAATAGGAGAGGCACGCTACTTATCTTCATGCTACATGGACTTCAAAGAAGTACAATATGATAGTAATATGTAATACACAAAACTGTAAATGAGATGTGTACATTTTACTTTAACAGGAAAACTCAAGCTATCTAAAGTCATCTTTAATAGTAACTTTTTAAAGTATTTCAGACAGAACTTTGTTATAGGAATGTAATCACTTCAGGCATCATCGGACATAGTCACACTAAACATTAGAAAATGTATTTGCAGTTAAGTCATTGCCAGCAACATTGAGTTTCTTTCTTAGCTTTTATTCACTGCCAAAGTCCGCTGGTTATTTAGGACCTGGCAAAATCTGAGAATCTGGTTACTTGGTTTATCCAGTGCTCTTAGGAAGGAAGGTATCTAAAAGTTCAAATCACATGAACTTCGAGTTACAGATCAAAAAGGAAGCTTTGCATATTTCAGATCCTTTTTCTTTGGCAAAACAAGACTTCCTGTTCTTAAAGAACGTAATTTACTGAAACATACTTTTTTTTTTTGAGAAAGCAATAAAAATTGGTTCTACATCAAAAGCTCTAAAACTAATATTTGATTATGTAAGTACAAATGCATTAAAACCACATGGATAAAATTTATCTTAAAATACATGAAGTTATTTGAAATACGTATTGGACTTTTCTTAGTCTGGCAACGTATAAAATTATTTTAAGATGATTGGAGCACTAAACTGTCTTGCCCATGTGGTTTGGGGACATAGTTTGGGAGAATTAAATCTCTTTCAGAGCAGAATTCTTGTGGTGAAGGAGCACCTACTCCTGTTTTTACTGTCACTTAGTTATAAAGATCTTCTGTAAGAACAAAACTCAGGCAAGAAGAATGAGGATCTAAGGAATATTTACTGCAGCTGAGATAGATTTTAAAGCCATTTACTTCTGGATGCTCCAAGCAAAATCCATGTATAGTTCTCTCCTTATAATTCATTATACCCATAAAGTCATTTCCATAGTTCATAAATCACTAGCTAACAACATGCACAGTGAATTTATTTGAGCATTTTTATTTCTAAAAGAAAGTAAATTTGATGCAATTTATGCCTGATGCACATTAGTTAGTGTTAAGAAAATAATCTTTCAGCCCATGGGAGCCTTAAATTTGTACACAAGCCTTTTGCTTAGAAAGATTCTGTTGTCAGTAGAACCAACTCTATGGGAAACTACTGAATGATTCTAAGACAAGGGCAATGAGATAAAAATACCCCACCACCCAAAGGCCAATAAGTTCAAGGTTTGGTCCCCAAACATGGCATATTGAGATGTATTCATTTTAAGAGGTGGGACCTACCTAGATCTCTGTCTGCTAAGGATGTGCCATTGGAAAAGCTCTGTAGACTACTGGTCCTTCTTTCATACTTTAATTCCTGAAAATGCAGTGAGCAGATTTGATCCTATAACTTCCTCACCAAGATTGGCGACCTCATCTCAGGTCCCCAAAATGGCAGGGTCAGTAGTTTCTTGGAATAAAATACAAGAACTGAAATAAACTGTATGTCTATGTCTTCTTAAAGTGATTATTTTAAGTATTGCTATAGTAGTAAGTTGACACAAAGAACATTTTATATATGTTCACATACTTAATCCATTAAATTCACATGTACACACACACAGAAAGAGGGAGAGAGAGAGAGAGAGAAAGAGATAGGAGGATGAGAGGGAGAGAGAGAGAGAGAGAGAGAGAGAGAGAGAGAGAGAGAGAGAGAGCACATACAACTCTGCAGTCAAGATCTGCTGAGGTTTGGGCATAGACATAGCTTAGCATGGTGGTTGCTGCCTAGCCTAATGACCCGAGTTCAGTCCCTAGGACCCACATGGTGAAAGGAGAAAAACAACTCCTACAAATTGTCCTCTGACCTCTATACTTGCATCATGGCATGTGCATATCCACATACATACACGCACACAAAGCAAATTAAAATACATTATCTTGCAAAACTTTGATAAGGTTCACTTGTCTTATTCACAGAGTACCTTGTGAGGTAACTGAAGCCACAAACCCTGTTCCCTGTTCCCTTTCCTTGTGTGTTTCTACCTAAATATAGCTCCTCTTACTTCTTACTACTTTTCTGTGCAGTAAGAACATTTCAGCTCTATGGCAACACTCCAAACATTCTATCGCCATGGAGAGATTCTAAAGACAACATCCTATACTAAAAATTCCCCTTTTGAAACGTATGCTACTATTTTTCCCCTGTACTCACTTTTTATATAGGTGTGCAACCAGTCTCGACAAAAAAACAAAAACAAAAACACAAAAAACAAAAAAAAAACCTATGAACTGTCAAAGGTGTAGCCCAGTGCCTGAGATTTTTCTTCTTATCCTCTCCACACATGGTAGCCTGAAATATGGGATGAAGTTTCTGTGATTAGAAAACACATTATGACTGGGTATGCATGCCTGCAATCCCAGCAACAATGAACTGAGGACAAGATGACTCAAAGCTAGAGAATAGGTTTGGCTACAAGGAGCGACTGCATCTCAAAACAATAAATAAGTAAAAGGACAGAGTGGAGAGGGACAAGAAGAAAAAAAGAACAGGAGAGTAGTGAGAGAACTTTTTTAGCATCCAAGATGGTTATCAGGGAAGAGGATAGAAGTACCACCCTTGGCCCCAACAGACAAATCAAAAGGTTGCATCTTATATATACACTAAGTGTATGAATTCTGGGTATGAAAAGGAGGAGAAAATATTTTGCAATGAGGATGTTCTACCTCGACTCTCTCAATATGAAAAGATACCAGTACTGGAGGATTTTTTTGGAATATCATATTGACATTTCATTAGATCTGTGGCTGTGATTTCTTTCTTGCTCCCACCTTTTCTGCCCTTCATATCATTGTCTCTTGCTTTTGCTTAAAAATAACATCTATTTTAACACTAAGAATCTTCTAAGTAAAACTGTGGCAGGAAGCTGGCCAAGCATCTCACTAGTCCCCTCAGGTGAGTGGACCAGCTTCTCACCTGGGCACCACAGTCAAGCTGGCCCTGGTGGCCTGGGCATGGAGAGCAAGAGGGCCTAAGGGCATGAGAGCATGAAAGCTGGCTGGACTCCTCACCTAGGTAAAGGGGGAGAGATGGCTCTGGCGGTGAGGGCACAGAAGAGCATATAGGCTGACCAACTCAGCTTCTACCCAGGCCCAGATCCAAGGCCTTGACTTGGCCCACCCCAACATCCACCTAATCTATGAATTGCTGGAGCATATAAAGGGTCCAGTCATGTAGATGCAAAACTGACAATCACCATGGCTCAGAGAAACATTGGGATGTCAGAGAAGAGTTCTGGGGAGGATCCATTATTGATAATGTGACAGAAGCCAGAGGCCTTGAACCAGACCAATGACTCATTCCCATGAACATTTGCAAGTAATGCTATATAAGGAAAGGGTATACTCTATGACACATGATGACACACCACAGCTTCCACAGGGAGATGCTTTTGGTTGATTTGTTTTTGTTTTTGTCTTCTGTTGTCTTTTCGTGGAGGAGGTTGCAGAGCAGAGAATGGATATGAAGAGATGGAGAGATGAGTGGTATTGAAAGCATGATGTGAAATTCACAATGAATCAATAAAAATATTTAATTTTAAGAAAAGAAAAAAATAGATCAGTCATCACTGCTTCATTTAGCTTATTATTTCTTTTCTCTTTAGAATATTTTGCTTTATGTGTAAGAGTGTTGCCTGCATATATATATATATATATATATATATATATATATATATATATATATATATATATATGTGTGTGTGTGTGTGTGTGTGTGTGTGTGTGTGTGTGTGTGTGTGTATATATATATATATATATATATATATATATATATATATATATATATATATATATACATATACATATATACACCTTGTGCTACAGGAGTCAGAAGAGGGCATTGAATCCCCTGGGACTGCTGTCCCAATGTAGATAATGGGAATCAAAACTGTGTCCTTAGCTCATTAGTCCTGCACCATCTCTCCATTCCTGCATGAGCTTGATCTTCTGTGTTTCACCTTGATTTAACTCTCTGTTCTGTATGCATCTGTATTTCCTTCCCATTGTTTCTATTCATATTAAGATACATTAGACTTTATTTTGGCAGAGTTTCCCAATTTAAATGTAAAAAAAAAATGTGTTTTTAAAATCATCAGAGGCACAGTCTGATATTCAATGTTCTTTCTGTTTAGTTCATCCTCACACCATCCAATTTCTCCACCCTTTCCCTCCTCTAATGTATTCGCTGTGCTGTAATTCTGAGCTTTTTGGTTATTCACTACCTTAATGTAATACATTATTTTTCCATATCATTGTACCTCTTAAACTCTGTGTCCAGGAAAGAACATTACATAAAAACATCTTAATGCCATTCAACAGCCTTTCTCACTGAATATACATTCAGACACTCCTGCATCTTGTAGTTTGCATTTAGGAGAATTCAAAACTTTTATTTTCCTTTCTCAATAATAAATGTTTTCATCACACAACTTATTTCAGGAAAACAAACTATGTGCTATATTTTGTTAAGTCTGACCATATTATGAGACCTTCGTACAAAATATTTAACTTTATACCTGTGCCAGACATAAATGACATTTAAAAACATTTCCATAATTTTTATTTGGTAAAATTTACATAAAATAATACAAGCCCATTTTAAGATAATGAAGTTTGACAAAATTCAAAATATCCCCATTACCATCAGGATGTTATCCCAAAACTTTGTTGTCATCCACACCCAATCAGCCTACCACTACTTAGTTTCTAACACTGAGACTAGTTCTACATATTGAGGAAAAGCACAGTGGTATATCTGCTCTTATGCCTGGCTATCATTGCTGGCACATTTTTTTAGCTTGTTCTCTATGTTAGAACTTCTCCCTACTGTTTGTAGAATATCCCATTGTGCATGGCCCAAAATTAGTTGTGGTTTTTTTCTTTTTATTTAATTTTATTTTATTTTTAATTATTTAATTTATTTTTTACACTCCATATTCCATTCCCTTCCCCCATCTCACACCTCCTCTCTACCCTACCCTGTCTCCACATGGATGTCTGTTTGGTGGTCCAGTGTTTGAGAATGGGGTACAGATTAATTGAGACTGCTGGTCCTGCTACAGGGTTACCCTTCTCCTTGGCGTCTTTCAGGCTTCCCTAATTCAACAACAGAGGTCAGCTCCTTCTGTCCATTGGTTGGCTGCAAATATCTGCATCTGACTCTTTCAGATGCTTGTTGGTCTTTTGGAGGACAGTCACAATAGGTCCCTTTTTGTGAGCTCTCCATAGCCTTAGTAATAATGTCAGGCCTTGGGAACCCCCTTTGAGATGCATCCAACTTTGGGCCTGTCGCAGGACCAAAATTAGTTTTAACAACTCACTTTCTGATGAAGTCAAGGTATTACCAAGACCAGTTTTAGGCAACAATAACTAAAGCTTCTATTCAATTCACTCATTCAGGGATTTGTTCAGGATCATGTTTTCATTTACTGATAAATTCACTAGAGTGACAATTACTGAGTTATACAGTAAGTGAAGACTTTATTGAACAGATGACTTGTAGATTGTACCATCCCACACTTTTAAAAGTGACTCAAAAGAATTCTAGTCCTTCTATTGGCTTGATGGTAACGCTTGGGTTTTTGTTTAGTTTTAAACCTTTCCAATATGAGGTTTCATTGGGACTTCCTTTGCATAGATTATGGTAAGGGGATTTTTTTTTACATTTATCATTTTCTCATGTGTATTCTTTATAAAATGTCCACTCAAGTAATTTATCCATTTGTTGCAATCTTCAATCATTTAGGAGATTTTTTTTATACATCATTCTACAATCAATGTGTAGAAATGCAACTGGCATTTTGCCTATTGATTTTGTATGCTAAAATACTTTACCAATTTTGGTCATTATCTCTCACAGGGTTTTGTGCACTTATTATCGTTTTCTTTGTTTAAAATCAGATTATATAGCAACAGAGAGCATTTACCTTAATCTTTTCCTATTTGGAAGTCTTTTCTTTCTTTCTTTTTCCCTGGTGCTCTAGTTGGGATTTCAAAACAATGCTGAATAGAACTTTTGAGAATGTTTTCTTTGTCTCCTGCAATCTGCTGTTGACCATGGATTTATCACATGTGGCTTTTACTGTGTTGAGGTCACTGCTGTACTTAAATGGTTTACAGATTTGTTATCATGAAGAATTATTTGTCAATTCTTTCATCTGCATCAATGACAATCGATGATGATAATGTAATAATAGTGCTGATATAATGATTTGATAATGAGGAGATGATGGTGATGTAATGATGCTGACAGGATGACTATCTTGCCATGATGTATAAACGATGTGATGATTAGTGATGATTTGATGATGTTGATGATGGTGGTGGTGGTGACGACAATGACAAAGTTAATGGTGTGGACTATGTGATTATATTGGGGTGATGATGTGCTGATATGTTGATGTATGATGATGTAATGATAATGTGATCATGTCATCATGATGATACTATGATGCTGTGATGATGATGATGATCCTTTTGCTAATGTAGTTTTGACATTTTTTCCTAAATTGCTTTTGAATTTTGATATTTGTTAAATATATTCTTCTATTTCAGGAAAGTCTTACTTTCTTATAATCAATGTTTTCAATGTGCTATGCAATCCAGTTTGGTAATGTTTGTATTTAATTATTATTTGAATCCAACTTTTTCATGAATACTGGAGTTTTCATTGAATTTTTCTGGTTTTGGTATTAATGCCATGTTGGAATAAAAATTAGATGAAAAATATATCTTTTTCTTTACTTTGTTTGAATTATTTTAAAAGTCAGATGTTATCAGTGAGGTGAACAGATCCAACTATGTTCTTCTATGGGATACCATTTACTATTTATCTAATACCCTTAAACGTTATTGGTCTGTTAAAGATTTTTTGATTCATTCATCTCTTAATAAATCCTACAATTGTTTCAATATTTTGCTTCTTCACTGCAAATAATATGACTCATATAAAAAGTCACCTCAGACACAGGAATTCACTTTCTATAAGGGTGATGTGACTGATGGTTCACATACAGACTAATTCTGTAGGCCTTCTAAATTCTAGAACAGAACTCTATTTTTTTCTTATTACTTCTTTTTTTTTCTTGGATATTTTCTCCATTTACATTTCAAATGTTGTCACCTTTCCTAATATCCCCTCAGGAAACCCCCTATCCCATCCCCCCTCCTTCTACTTCTATGAGGGTATATTCCCCCACAAACCCACCCACCCACTCCCACCTCCCTGCCCTGGCATTCCCCTACGTTGAGGCATAGAACCTTCACAGGACCAAGGACCTCTCCTCCCATTGATGCCTGATAAGCCCATCCTCTGCTACATATGCAGCTGGAACCATGAGTCCCACCATGACTTTGGTCGGTGGTTTAGTCCCTGGGAGCTCTGGGCGGTCTGGTTGGTTAATATTATTGTTCTTCCTATGGGGTTGCAAACCCCTTTAGCACCTTATGTCCTTTCTCTAACTCATCTATTAGGGACCCTGTGCTCAGTCTAATGGTTGGCTGAGAACCCTGTTATATTTGCCATACAGTGACAGTCATGCTGCTAAGTTATTCTCGGCCATAGATTATTTTTTAGTAAGAGACATGCAAAAGAAATTAAAGCAGGAAATCCTTCTGAGTTACAACTTTAAATGCATGTGATGTATTACAGCACTTGGCAGTTGATGTGCCCCACTATTTCTTGTGAACCTCTTTTTCATTAAGTGCTCAGATCTGAGTTCTTCGCATAATTACCCTTTCCTTTCCTGTGACAATCATACTGCAGCACACAGCATTATTAATGATTCAAAAATGCATTCACCTCAATTTGAAAAGGTATTTTCTAGCTACATTAAAGTCTCTTATATGAAAAAAAATAAAATTTTTTCTTAATAGTAATTTAAAGTGTCAAGAGCTTTTATAAATTATTTTTTTTCTTTCTGCCTGTGAAAATTGTATACTTTAGTTTCAATCTACAATATTTTTCTCCAAATTAACATTCAATGATAATGATTAATGACTATGGGAAAAATATAAGAAACATGAAATTTAATTATTCTTAAATTGATGAAATGTGAAATATATTTTATAGTTTAATATACTTTAATATTTAATGTTGAGTTAATATCAATATAATAATGCTAAATTAATAAGGCACATATAATAATTTAAAATTAAATTAAAACATAAAACCAGAGACCTTTTCATTTTATAGCACTTTCATTTTCAAATTATAATTGTTAGCACACTGTATCTATAAAGTGACAGCTTTCACTTCAACATTTCACATCTATTATATATTGATCAAGCCCATGTTCTCTCTGCTCTCTCCCCTTTAATAAAACATTTTAATTGTTTGATTTATGAATAAATCTAATTCAAATTTTATTTTAAATTTAAATGAAATTCAATATGTACTTAATATTTTTTTCATTGCCTATATAGTTTATGACCCCTTTGTAAATGCCTTAAAGGTCTAGCTGGAACATCTAAATCCAGAGAAGAAATATCTGTATATAAACCATTAATTACCCTGATTTTAAAAGTTTATGAAACAATAATGTGTATTAATTCATTCACGGTGAATTGAGTTCATATCGGCATCAAAACTGAAGAAGCTGGGAGTGTTAATGTGTATGTGCAATCCATCACATTGGAGTGAAATATCGCCTGGCTTGGCTAGCCAGCTGATCTAGCTACACTAACAAGCATTGGGTCCAGGGAAAGGCCTCATATTTCCCATGCCTCAAGGGAATAAGGCAAATAATAATATAGCAAGACATCATGTGTCTTGGTCTAGTATTGACATGGGTGTACCTGCAGACACATGATCATATACTACTCACATGTAAAGTAAACACATGTGAACTCAACTTTTTTTTAAAGACTCAGAGAGTGACTATTTTTGAATGAAACTCTGTATCTTTTGAAGTGAACATTTGAGTAACCAGAATTGTGTAATATTTCATCTCTTTATTTTTTTACTTGACTGTCTTTATCTAGTACACAAAAACATAAAAGTTGTATGTATTTATAAGTCATCACATTATGTTGTGATGCATGTGCACATTGTATACTGTTTGAATCAGACTAAAAGGATACATCTTTAAACATTTTTCATTTCTTCACCATTCAAATCTTTCTCCTCTAACATTTTAATACACA